>JACXGI010000010.1:83215-97659 GCA_016801175.1 Esox masquinongy
ACACACACCCTCATGAAGACTACATACAACACACACACACACACCCTCATGAAGACTACATACAACACACACACACACACCCTCATGAAGACTACATACAACACACACACACACACCCTCATGAAGACTACATACAACACACACACACACCCAATTTGCTAATAGCAACCGGTGAACTTTGGCACTTGGCGAAGGACTTCAGAGTGGGTCTGCATTTCGTGCCAAAGGTGGTGGGTGGGTGTTTGGGTAGTGGGTGTTAACACGCGAGCTGCAGCATTCCTGCACTACATATGGGCTCTGACACTCCGGGAGATGGAGGCTCTATCTGGCCAGTCTAAGTGACTGACACCCTATGTTTTTCTCCAAAAACCTCAGAAGACTTTGATAAGAAGCCTATCAGTGTTTACTCTGTTTATGCTGGCTGTGATTGCTATCTCTGTCTGGGTGTGTAAGTGTGTACGCATCTGTGTCTGTGTTAATATATGACGTGTGTGTTTCCATGTTGCTTCAGGCAACTGGCAAAATAAAGGCTCTCTCTAACAAGGTTAAAATTCCTGGTGGGTCAGAGGATGGAATAGTACAGGGGTGACTGGATGATCATATCAAGCAGTCCCAGGGGGAGATAGAGCGATGTGCAGGCTGCTCCCTCTCTTCTTCATTACCCTCTTCCCCAGCCGTGGATTATGGTTGGGGCTTGATTGAGGATGAGCTCCACCTCTATATTCCTCCATCACAGCATTAGTTGGTGATGACGTTAGGGGCTGGCAACATTAGGGGCGAGCGATGTTAGGGTCGCACTTGAGCGTGACGTTGGAGCGTGACGTTGGAGCGTGACGTTGGAGCTGCCCTGTCGTGGCAGGAGATGTTGACTAATGACCTGCTTATTGCATATTTTTCTGGGGTTTGACGATAGTGGGCTGATGTTGCTATACTCAACAAAAATAAAAATGTGAACATGTTAAGTATGGGTCCCCTGTTTCATGAGCTGAAATGTTCCATAAACACACAAAGGAGAGGATGAAAGCAGACTTCTGCAAAGGCCAAATCCACGTCACTTGATGAGCGATCAGCCGACAGTAGAATCTCTGAGAGCATGTGAGAAGCCTTGATGTTTGTTAACGTCATCCCAAATATAATCAGCTGTTTTTAAGAATAAAGCAATAGAGTATATGCAATTCCTATTACATGGCATCAGGTATTACCAAGCCCTGTTACATGGCATCAGGTATTACCGAGACCTGTTACATGGCATCAGTTATTATCGAGACCTGTGTTTGGATGAGGCTGGACCTCCACATTCACAGACCTTAGAGCTGCTACTGTTTGGATCGGTTTCAATTTAGTCCCATTTACATTTCCCATTTACACTTTTTTCTCTAACCACTCAACCTGTCCTTCTTCCCTGTCTCAGGGAAGCATGTAGGGTAGCGTTTAGAGCATCTGACCATTAACTGAAGTCCCTTAGCTCTATTCTAATTATGTAATTTATGTCGGAGATACCACAAAAAAAATCACAATAAATTCACATTAGTGTCACGGTCAGGAGATGAAAGCCTCCTGGACTACAGGACTGAGGAGAGCAACTGAATCGAGGTTGATAGCCCAACTGAAATAAATGGTTCCGTTTGGCTTGGACGTTGGGAATCATTTACAGCATTTTGCCTGTGGGGGTCGATGGAGAACCATTTTGGAGAGCTACAGGGCTAACTGACAAGATAAGTAGGTCTAATGAGGGGAAAAATGTATTGTCTTAAGTGTTGCGTCTTGTCCTTTATTTGTTCATTTACTGATATGAAGCATTTTATCCTAGCACTTTTGTTTGTAGCACTTCGTCCCTTGGTTTTCCCTTGGAATTTTCATTATTAACTATATCGTTTTTGTTTCTTTATTGATCTATCCTACATGCTATATAATTACTTTCATTTATTTCATTTACGCCCAGCATTTAATTTACCTTTGCAATTCTACCCTAAACCTCAAACCTAAACCCTGAGCCTAAAATTGCCTTTTCCCTTGTGAGGACGTGTGGTTCTTACATGTGCCTATTTAACTATACTTGTATGTGCCTACACACACACACAAACACCCAAAACAGCTCAGCTTCACTCCTAATGCCCTGACCTTCTGAAGTGTTTGATATGATGATATACTGTGACTCCATGCCGTGTTGTGGATACCCCCATGGGGTTGCCTGGGCTGGCCGGTCACTCAAAGCAGGATTCAGCCCGTTTGTCCACTCTGATACGTCATCAGACATATGTCTCACTGGTGCTGCCCCGTCCGTCACCCCTGTGCCCTCACTCGGGCATGATCAATCAGCTGTCTTTCTGCCAGCAAGGAGAAGGGTTCAGTCCGCCATTCATCGTGTGGCCTGGCATGGCCTTGGGTGATTAGGACTTCGGCTGGACACCTACGTCTACGCCCCCCTTCCCACCACGATGGTGAAGTTGAGAAGTGAAGGCTGTTGGAGAGTCTCAAGCTGACATTAAAGGAGTTGAATCCATCCCTCTTCCTCTCCGCTTAGACTCTCTGGCTCCAGTTTTGCTAAAGCCTGGCTAAAGTCAAAGCCTCTCTTGTAAGAGCCAACATCAGAAACGAGGAAAATCTCATCAGAATTGGATAGTCTGCAGCTAACAAATGATTGAATACACATTTAGCATGTCCACATTTGGAAGATGTTCGTGGAACCAATTGGGCAAACATTTTGGCCTCACATAGGCTGCTCATATCGTGGCAATTAACCGTTTAGGCTGACAGCAAGGCTGGCCCCAAGGGTACCTGTACAGGATACTGGGACAATGGCCTTCAGTTCCTAGTCCCACAGCAATTGTTTTGGGATATTTGTTTTGCGGTGAATATGGTGTTTTTGCCGGACCGCATAACCAGAGCCGACCAAGAAGAGCAAATCACTCTAACTGAGGGAGTGAGTGACTACCAATTGTTAAATAGTATAGTGGTTAGAGACGCAGACTGCCACCCAGTAGACCGGGTATAGAATCTGGCCTGGGACAAGAAAGATTAACTGAGGATAAATACAATATACCAAGCAAACAAGCCAAAAGGAAAATACAGCTGCATCGGCTGAACTGTCCACAGACGCAGGAAATTTAATTCAAATGTGGTCCTGTTTACAGGCCTTTGAAATGCAGAGCTATTATAAATAATACTATTTAATGCATTGAATAAATTCTTAATTCTTTACATTTACATATATTTTACAGATAGGGATTACTCCTTCATTCGTAATGCATTTGTCGCAGTGATTCATTGGCACATATGTAATGATGCCTGGACAGTTGTGTTGCACTCCTGTCGTTGCAGGAAAGGTGGCCCACAGCCGTGGCCAGAAGGAAGGGTTGAAACTCCCATTCCATTCATCAAGGTAGCTAGGACTGCTGACCAGAAAAAGCTTTACTAAAAAGCTAGCTGATGATGGATGGACACTATTTTTTTTTCCCAACAACAACAAAAAAAAAACATTGAAATGACATCATCCGTTTCATTTAGATAGTTAAGTAGCAAGGTGTCATCATTTCAATTCATATAATTTGTTTTTGTTGTTGGCCATGTTTGACCCAGTCCATTCAACTAACGGACAAGTTACAGCTGCTATCGTCATTAGCTTGTTAGCTTTGAAGCAACAGGATTAGCAGGCTAGTATGTTTTTTATATTGTGTTATTGCAGTTATCTTTTTTATATACTATGCAAACGGCACACACGATATCGCGCTTAACTCGTTAGCTTCCCATTAATTTTTGTGGTGTTCGATATAATGTTATTTTAAAATCTAGCAATATTTTCTCTTCCTGTTGGTAAATATTGAATGTGTGCTAGCTAGCTAACTAAAGTACCAAAGTATTGTCAAATAGTTACTGATAATTGGAATTTTCTGTAAATGTAATAAATTATTAATATTCTTATATGTATGTATTTTTTTCTGTTAAAATAAGTTACAACTAGATTGTAGTATAGTCAACTTAATAGATTATAGTATAGTCAACCAAATAAAATGCAGATACAGAGCCTGAGAAAAGCGAGAGGATGGAGGCAGGGTACGATATAAAGAGAAAAACACCCAAGGAAAGAGTAGAGATGCACATGCAGACA
Organism: Esox masquinongy; assembly: GCA_016801175.1. Classification (NCBI taxonomy): domain Eukaryota; kingdom Metazoa; phylum Chordata; class Actinopteri; order Esociformes; family Esocidae; genus Esox; species Esox masquinongy. The sequence goes on from JACXGI010000010.1 coordinate 87,324, forward strand.
GCTGAAATGAATGCAGAAGGGTCCACCAGTAGTTGATTAGCCTACTTCACAAGCCCATGTGTTCGCATTAACTTGCATTTCACTTGTGCGATAGCAAACAAACGGTGGAGTATTATAATAAAAATATATTTGTGAAGTAAAACGATGTAATTGTTAAAGTATTGTTAATGGCGTTAACAATAATATTAATTAACAGTACTTTAACAATTACATTGTTTGACTTCACAAATATATTTTTATTATAATAACCCCCCCACCCCCGGGCCGTTCCACTTCAGATACCTGGGCAGATATTGTACCAGAGTACCCACCTGATTTAAACTATTAAATTTGGTTCTGCGTATTCGAGTTGTTGTAGGATGAACTGTTTTGTAGTATTAATGGGCTTTCATGTACATTTTTACAAATGTTTACAGAAAGATATCTCAGTGAAACCGTGAGGACAGTGTTGTTGCTTGGTTCCAATTTCATCCAGCTATAATAGGGTTTGTGTCAAGCCAGCCAATTTGTCATCGATAACCAAATACAACCTCAGAAAATATTCAAACAGTTAACCAAAAAAGAAGCAATGACATTTTATTTTGTTGACCAGTAACAACTTGTGGCTGGTAGCTGTGTGTTTCCTGCTCCGCTTTACTGCTGAATCTACCCTGTCACAGAAAAATATCATAGAATTTGGCTGAAGTGTGTGCGTGCAGTCTGACTTCAACTCTGTGTTATCATTTGCATTCTTTAGCCAAGCAGCTTCGGTTTGATGTGCAGTGACCTTCTGGCACCACTAAAGGGGGAAATTCTTATATTCTCTTCACCTCCCAGGACAATAGGTACCCCTGTTGCTAACGTAGAATCCTGTAGAAACACTGAGGTAGCTTAATGACTGGAGCATCTGACTAGTCACCAAGATGTTGCTTGATCGAATCCCAGATGTTCTAATTCCTGACCACGTGTCCTAGCAGCTCCCTACACCTTTTCAGTTCAGAAGGAGTGGTTCAAATACTGAAGGCAAATGTTTGCAAACAGACAAATATCCCCCTTCCGTTTCTGTTTTGATTACAGGGGATTTTGACATAGTAGAAGCTGCTAGCCATGTGATTTTGACCAAAACAACATTATATTTTTAGCTGTTGAGGAAGTAAATACAATAAAGTGGAACATCACCATGACCATGTAGATAATGTTGTAGGTTACACTGGCAAGTATTACAATATTTATTATTATTTGGCGTGGAGATGTTAGTGAGACATAGCTAGTGGTTTTATAACCAAAAAGTTGGTAGCTACTGTTAAAAAAAAAATTAAAAAAAATAAACTGCCATCAAAGAGTTCCTCAGACCTGTTGCTTTGTAGGATACTCTGGCACTTTAAGCCATTTAGTGGAAACACTACAGAATGCCGACTCCCACTCTGAATGAAATGGAAAGATGTTATTCGCTGCTCCAAAACATCTCCCACTCACATGCTCGCACATAGATCTGTGAGGTCTGTAGAGGCCCTAAGAGACCTAACCTCTTCTCACTTGGCTGCTGTGTGTGCTTTGCTCCCGGTCTTATGGTCAGCCACAATGTCCATCCCTCACAAAGCCCACCCAGCTTGATCCCCAGCACGCTAACTCACCAGCAGTTATTACTATGTCCACATCCTGCTTGTGTCCGCAACTTCTGTGAAATAACACGTTGCTGCATTCCGCCTTGGTCCTTCACGTCAGTTTGGGCCATGGTATCTCGGTTGTTTGGTACTGATTTTTGCTCACCTTTTGCTTTTGCATGAGGATTTCAGATTTTTCTGAAAGGGAGGGTAGTTTTAAAAAAATACCTCTTGAGGCCCATCTTCACCTCTGTAGTGTTGACAGTGGGTTTGGTTTACGAGCTTCTTATTAAATTAGTTTGTTATGAGACTGGCCCTAGTTTACATGGCTTGTTCTGAGGGACCTAATTGGGATGTGGTGGTGGAATGGCAGGGCTCCAGACTATTTTGCGACCTTTCTTGTTTTTGGAGTTTTAAAAGTAATTTATTCCAAGTTTCTTTCTTTGGTCAAACCATAATGTTTATCATTCTTGTCCCATTAACAGACTCTTTACTTGTGTCCATTTCTCAAGTCGGGGGTTTGGCAGCGTGCATGAGCCACTCTCTCCCCCTCCTAAAGAAGAGGGAGTAACTGTGACAACAGCATCACCCTGTTGACCAATGAGAATTTTAAAATAAAGCAACAAAGAGGCAGAACAACAGTGCAAACCGAGCAAGCCGCGATGATTATGACATTTGTAATATTGCCGAAGACGTGATGCCATTTGCAAAGTTCAAGCCAAAGATTCTTCTATGAAAAAAAACATCCTCATGATATAGACACCATATATGATCAGTTTATTGGCATTGTAATGGACAAAATAATGTCGATCAAGTTGTTTCCCCTAAATACTGACACATATCACCCAGAACAAATCTGAAACACATGCAAATCATAAGGCAGGGGAACACTTTCAGTGGCGTTATTCGTGATGTGCTGTTGGTGTGCAAGTTATTATTTTTAGAAATACTCTGCAATTTGCAAACTAAATGGTGTTACGTGCAACTGTCACGCAAAACATTTCAATCTACAAGCTATAACTAGACCTTGTTTTAAATGTGTTAAGAATCTATTTTTTTATGCCTGTTGTAGTAGTCGCATGTAAATGTGCCTTATTTACACCGTATTCAAGTGTGCGACATGTTTGTAGGAGCAATAGTCTCCTATTCTGAGTGAGAAGCTTGTATGTAGAATCATGAGTAGAACTTTCCGTTACTATTCCTTATTGGCCGAATTGACATCTAGCATGTGAACACACTTATAATCTGTTGGGTTGTACCCATGATTGCATTTTCAACAAAAAAAAGAAATGAAAATGAAATCACTCAATTAATTAAAGATTAATAATTAATCTTTAAGTAGACATTTTGGTGGGGGGGGTGACCAAATCATGTGTTGGTGCCATCAACGGAAAAACACCAGTTGAAATTGTTGGTCTGTAGCCTCGTTTGGGATAATGATGTTCCTCTGTCTCTCCTGTCTTTTCCTTTTTTCCATTTCTATTTTGTCCTCTGTCCTCTCTCTGCAGAAGAAGGAGCGGGAGTGTATGCACTTGCGGCTAGGGACGCTACGAGGGGAGCTGGAGAGACAGAGGAAAGCACTGGGCCGGGAGACAGACCTGCGGCAGAAGGAGAGGGCCCAGCTTCAAAAGAAAGGTAAGGGGAACTTTGAGACATGATAGACTGCAGGGTATTCCCATTCCAAAATGAATACATTGTGGGAAATGGGGTCCTCACCTAATACGTGCCATACTTTTGACCAAAAATTGTTTGGTGCTGTTTGGAACTAAACACAAAGCCTCTGAGACAGGTAGACTTTTGGTTAGCTCAGAGCCTCTGAGACATGTACTGTAGATTTTTGGTAGACCAGAGCCTCTGAGACATGTAGACTTTTGGTTAGCCCAGATTTTCTGAAACAGGTTGACTTTCGTCACTCTAGATCCTCTGACACATGTAGACTTTTGGTAAGCCCAGAGTCTCTGAGACAGGTTGACTTTTGGTAGACCAGAGCCACTGAGACAGGTTAACTTTTGGTAGACCAGAGCCACTGAGACAGGTTGACATTTGGTAGACCAGAGCCACTGAGACAGGTTAACTTTTGGTAGACCAGAGCCACTAAGACAGGTTGACATTTGGTAGACCAGAGCCTCTGAGACAGGTTGACTTTTGGTAGACCAGAGCCTCTGAGACAGGTTGACTTTAGTCACACCAGAGCCTCTGGGACAGGTAGACTTTGGGTAGGCCAACTGCTGCTCTTACTGTACTCTAGTGTATTTTCCTGCAAGTTCCAATACAAAACGTCACAGTTGTATAGTTGCACTCCTCAGACACAGGAAACCTCTTTCACTATTGACCTTCTGGAGGCTCTGACTCACTCTACTATAGTTTATTTCTCCTGGCCAGGCGACACTCTAAGACAGAGCCATCTTTATGCCGGCCAGCCAAGTTGTCCTACCAGTGCCAGTAAAGTAACCTGTCATCATTTTATGGTGTCATTGCGACAATTATATGGGTTCAATAACAGAATAACTGCAGGCTTTATCATGTCTGGCATGTGTGGGTTTATTTTATAGGGGAGGTAACTGCTGCTGATCTGTTTTGTCCACCTGGAAATACAAAACCTTGTAGATTTGATATTCTACACCATAACACGATGGGCACGCACAAACAGGTTCATACTTGTACACGCACACAGTTGTATAAAGATCACAACATTGTATCTGTGTCATTGTGTCTTCTCAGAGTGCACTGGCAGCATCATTGAGACAGATACACTGTTGCAATCTTTATACATCTCTAGGCCCTAACAGGAAAATCATAAGGAAAATCTGAGATGGGACAGTGAAGCAGTTTTTCGTCTTTATTAAAAAAAGCCAAAGTTAAGGGGATGCTTCGTCTAAAAATCATATTTACCCAAAAAATCACTTACCAAAAGTTAGTCTGGAATGGACATAGAGTAATTTTTTCCAACCATCCATTATTCAGCTCTGTCCCCGGCTATAATTAGCATTCTTAGCATCGTCCAAATTCATGATTGGAAACTGTGCGTCTCACTACAGCAAAGCTGCACTGCAAGCGGAAAACTACTCCAAACAAAGACTAGCAGTGTTGTTTAACTCAAAGAACATGACGATGTTGTATTCCTCGAAAAAAGTTGTAAGTTTCGCGTTATATTTGTCATTTCAAATAAAGGGGTTGTTCCTGTGTTTACCGGTCAGTTTTGTTCAAAATTGCATCACTCCGCACGTTCTTTCAGGAAGAGGTGCATACGTCACAGTAAACAAAAGGTAGTATTCGCTAGCTAGGAAGCAAGTTAGCTATTTCGTCGTAGATATTCACCAAAGGACAGTCAAAGTTTACTTGCTTGAGAGACAAAGGAAAATACATAAATACGACCAGGAAGAAGGCTTTTTCCGGGGGATAGAACCTTAATTGTTCGAACCAGAATACACAGAGGAGGAATTGACCGAACTAGTAGAGACTAGAACAGCAGCTGACGATGGTGAAGCAGTTAATCCCCAACCCTTGCCCAGAATGTCCGGAGGATGGTGGTGTAGCTGTGGATCATGCAATCTAATGCCAACCGAAACGGAATGCTTTTGTTGCAACAAATGGAAACTATTGATTCCAATGCTGCAGACCATGAATGACCAGTCCCTGAAGCTGAACTCGTCCCAAGATGTGTGGTTGATCATCCGGATTTCACCCCCCTCATAACTCCTGGGGTGCTGGACACCAAAGATTAACTAGAAAATACGTTCTAGACCAGAGGGATCCAATGGCCAGCTCTCAAAATAGTAAGTAGCTACCTAACATTAGCAACCAAATGTATAAGGCACGGCTATTAATTTGGATAGCATGTTCCATACACGAGGCAATTAAAAGTGCTTTATATTTTTATGCGTAAAAATTCAAAACAATCAGGCATACTAAAAACTACATTTAGCATCAAAGTGTTTGTCGAACCTAGCAAGACAAACGCCTAGTTGTTAGCTAACCCCTTTCAAATTAATTTGGTGAGGACGTTTTAGAATGTCTCTTCTCGACTGTAGGTTTTTTTTTTATATTGTCAAGTACCCAATGTTTTTTGATCAGACGATCTGTTTATAGGCAAAAGTGCTATCTTTCTGTTTTGATTCAAGCAGTAATCTAGGTTGCTATACTTTGCTGGACATAGCCGATCAGGCAGGCATTTATCTGATCAACACATTTTGGCCAACTATGTTTCTGAGTTTCAAAACGTGATTGTACATCCAAATGCACTGTTTAGGCCTGTTGTACATCAGAGTAAAGATGATGCTTTTGCATCATCTATAAGTATGATGAGCAACATGCAAAAACTGTCTAATTTCTATTCATTCAATCATGTGAATCTGAACTGAGCTAATCTGCTAAATCCCTTGAATGTAAACCTACTGTCTGGTCCATTGTTTTTGGTGCACAAACGTTGACTCGGAGGCTTTAGCTCAAAGCTAAACTTTTCTATTCACTTGATGTCAACAAAGCTAATCAGGCAAAGGTAGACAAATGTATATGGTTTCATTTATTTAACTCCTTAAGTAGCTTTTACACGAGTCAGTATACCTGTATATCTAACTAAATTGTATGTCAATGGTAGAATGGAGTTTAACATGTCTGGATTAATCTATGGGTTTTTCATGACTGGGTATACAGATATTCATTTGTTGATCACAGATATACCATGACAAAACTGGTGTTGGGTGTGGATTGCACGTTCCCTTAGATCTAGCATTTGTGGCATTGTGTTGTGTGACAGACTGGACATTTTAGATGGCCTTTTAATGTCCTCTGCACCCCTGTAATGCTGTGTAATCACCTTTTTTATGTATTACACCTGAGTTGGATGGATTATCTTGGCAAAGGAAAAAATGCCTACAGGCAGGGGTGTAGAATTAGGGGGGGACGGGGGGGTCATGACCCCCCCAATATTACAGACAGGTCAATGTGACCCCCCTGGAAAAGAGTGAAAATCCTGGGATCCATTGACCCTGACCCCCCCAATATACAATACCAACCTATGCCGCTGCCTACGAGGATGTAAACAAATTTGTGCACTAAATTTGGGAAACATTTTGAGAATTTGGATGATTTTGTTTCTTGAAACATGGGACCAAAAATTCACAGGTTGTTTTTGTTGAGTTAATATTGAACATTTCAGGCTTAATCTCACAGCTGGAACCATTTCATTAAACTGAAATATGCCAGCTTGACCAAACATTTGATATATGTATATGATAACATATACATGTTTAGCTTTCTATCATAAGTATGGGGGAATAACAGGAACACTCCAGACCACTTACAGGGAATTTAGTAAGGGAGTGTTGTTTTCTCTGAAAATTTATTATAAAAATACATTTATCAGCAAGAACATGGAAACCCTGACACACAACACACACTGACTAGCAGGGGTCAGGGGAAGGTCCTGTTTGTGTCCCCGTCCTGACTAATGGCCCTTAATCCTCTGTTACCAAGACTACTGCTGGATGGAACTCCGGACACGTTGAATGCAATGAAAATGTCCTTTGTGAAGATGTGACAGATGCTTATTTAAACAAGGAAGGAAAATAGCTGGTAGTGGATAATAGCAGGTTGGTACAGTGCCCTCCACAATTATTGGCACCCCTAGTAAAGATGAGTTAAAAAGGGTTATAAAAATGCATCTTTTGGTGAATTAGCTTAATGTCACACTGAAAAATATGATTAAAAAATCCAACCTTTAATTGAAGTAAATTTATTCGGGGGGGATCTATCATCAAGAAATTATTTCTAACAAAACCACGTGTCCCACAATTATTGGCACCCCTAGAAATTCTTATGAACAAAATGTAACTGAAGCATTTTGTCCATTTAGATTTTACTTTTTCAAGTTGATCAGAATGTTTAGGAACTTTCAGGCAGTAATCCATGACTTCACTTGTTTCACTGGGGCATAAATATGAGGTGACACAGAGGCCATATTCCCTTATTCATACATCAACATGGGAAAGAGAACACACAAATCAAATGAGGGAAGAGTGTGTTGAGCTTCGTAAGTCAGGGAATGGCTATAAAAAAAATTGCTACTCACCTGAAAATATCTACCGTTAGGGCAATACTAAAAAAGTTCAAAGCAACTGGAACTGTTACAAACTTGCCTGGAAGAGGACCCAAGTTTATTTTGCCCCCACCCACAGTGAGGAGGATGGCAAGAGAGGCAAAAAAAATCCCCAAAGATCACTGTTGGAGATTACAGAGGAGAGTAGCATCTTGTTACGAAGTCTCCAAAACAACCATTAGATGCCACCTCCATGCCAACAAATTATTTGGAAGGCATGCCAAAAAAAAGCCGTTCTTACGCCACAAACATAAGTGCCCAGAGTATGCTAAACGCTACTGGAACCTTGACTGGAACTGATTGCTATGGTCAGATGAACCACAAATTAAGCTTTTTGGCAACAAACACTCAAAGTGGGTTTGGTATAAACAGAAGGATGGCTATACTGAAAGAATCTTATCCCCACTGTTAAGTATGGTGAAGGTTCTGTGATGTTGTGGGGTTGTTTTTCCTCCAAAGGTCCTTGGTAACTTCCTAGGGTAAATGGCATCATGAACTCCATGAAATACCAGAAGGTTTTGAATCTGAGTCTGGCTGCCACTGCCAGGAAACTAAAACTGGGTCGTCATCGGATCTTCCTGCAGGACAATGACCCTAAACATACGTCCAAATCAACACAAAAATGGTTCAACGAACATAAAATCAAGCTTCTGCCATGGCCATCTCAGTCCCCTGACCTAAACCCCATTGAAAACCTGTGGGCTGAGCTGAAGAGGTGAGTGAATAAGAGAGGACCAAGGACCCTCGATGATCTGAAGAGATTCTGTAAAAAGGAATGGTCTCAGATTCCTTGCTCTGTATTCTCCAACCTTATTAGATGTTATAGGAGAAGACTCTGCTGTTTTATTGGCAAAGGGAGGGTGTACAAAGTATTAAATGCAGGGTTGGTTTTGTTAGAAATAATTATTTCTTGATGACAGATTTTTTCCCCACAAATAAATTTACTTCAATTGAAGGTTGGATGTTTTTTTTGTGTGACATTTAGCTAATTCACCAAAAGGTGCATTTTTTATAACCCTTCTTTACTCATCTTTACTAGGGGTGCCAATAATTGTGGAGGGCACTGTATATGGTTACCATGGTAAGGCACTCCTCTCTGTGATCCCAGACATCCCACTAGGCCAGAACATACTGAGCTGTTCTGTAACACTGTTCCCCATCCTTAGACCTTTCAGATCAAACTGAGCTGCTCTGAAACACTGTTCCCCATCCTTAGACCTTTCAGATCATACTGAGCTGTTCTGTAACGCTGTTCCCCATCCTCAGACCTTTCAGACCATACTGAGCTGTTCTGTAACACTGTTCCCCATCCTCAGACCTTTCAGATCATACTGAGCTGTTTTTAAACGCTCTGCTGCCCATCCTTAGAACTCTCCGTAGTATGACAATTTATCTGACTATTCCATTTAGGGCTGTAGCTATCACTTATTTTATAATTTTTTCTATGCGTAACATGCTTGATTATTCAAATAATCCAAAATTAAATGGTCTATGTGATGTTGCTTTTTACACTGAACAAAGCTATAACCATCATGTAATTTCTTGGCCCTGTGTCTATGAGCTGAAAGAAAAGATTTATTATCAGTCATGTGACTTATAGGGTTTGTTAATTGACTGTTTTTTTTGGAATATGTAACAGTAAAATCATTGAAGTTGTGGCATGTTGCATTTACATATTTGTTCAGTATAACAGGAGAAAGGTAGAGGAAAAATTAATAAATCAGATGAAAACTTTTTTCAGATTGGTACAAGCCTATGCTGTGATTCACACTATGGAGTCCACTGGTACATTCGTCTTCTTTTATAAAAGTATCACACGTCAATATATTGGTTCCTTCATAGAATCAGCCGGACAAATGACTGTTTACATTTTTTTCCTTTGCAATAATTTGGTAATCCATGTGCCCATAGTCACTTGCTGTATTTTAATTAAATATCAATTAATGTTAATAATGTAATAGATAACAAACGTAATATACAAGGCAACTACCCAGCCCTGTTGCCCCAGCGAAAGCTAACGTATTTATAGCAGCTAATTAGCCTTATTTACTTGTGCGTTATTTGAACTGACCGGGTCCAAACGTCTGTCAACGAAGGCGAGGTAATATGTTAGGGTATTGAGATGATATTTATGTTTTTTAGGAAAACATTGTTTGAATCCATCAGCTAGTGATCTTTTTTTCAAACCAGCAGTCCCAGAGTCCAAATTGGAAAGAAATCTGTGCACATTCAGTAAGTGATGGTCAGTAATATTTCCGTCATGATTGGTCAGTAGGCTAATTTCATGTGTGGAATGGTGTAATCTGAAGTACATATTTTTAAACATGCAGAGACCCAAATGGCTTTCCACACCAGGATGCTTTAGTTTCAAGTGCTCAACCGTAATGGATGTGCTAATGGCGAAAGCCATTTCTGAACCGCCGTATGGTTTTCATAACTTTTCTCTGAAATTATCCTGCATTTTGGATTCTTTCGCCCGTATTTTAGGATGTGCCGTGTAGGCTCGCTGCTGCCTGCAGGCTCTGAAATGTTTCAAGTACGCACGTGAGATTGTTGAGCTCACAGAGTTGTCAAGCATATTCATGCTAATAGGGACATCATATATAAGTGATTAATCATCGGCCGAAACGGAAGTTGACGGATTTCGACTTAATGG
>JACXGI010000010.1:114572-146032 GCA_016801175.1 Esox masquinongy
CCCCCCCCCCCCGCTTGGCGGGGCTGTGTGTCCCCCCTCCCGCTTGGCGGGGCTGTGTGTCCCCCCTCCCGCTTGGCGGGGCTGTGTGTCGTCGTCGTCCCCCGCTTGGCGGGGACACAAGAAAAAAAAGCTTCCTATCCCTCATGCAATTTTCTCTTTGGTTTTGTTTCGCTTGTTTTTAAGATTTGGACAACATGTCCCATTGTCCTGACTGTGCCAGCGGTATTCAACTCTCTGACCCATGGACTCTAACAACATGTTGTGGCCACGTTGTCCAGAGCAGCGGAGCCCATCTTCATAGTCCCTCTGTCTCTGATTGGGGGAGAAAGGGGATGTGATCCAGATGTCCACTAGCTGTGATTGAGACCAGAGCCTGGCCGTTAAAAACCCAAGCGCGGTCTCAAACAGCCTTTTTACTAAGAGTATTAAGGGGCAATCCATTTTCTTTCTCCAGAGGGTTTTTTTTTTTGTGAAAGTGAAGGCTGAAGAACTAAACAGCCTGAGTAGGGATTGATACGTCAATGTGTGGCTCAAGTGTGGTGTAGTGGGTTAAGGGCTGGGTGGAAGTGCTGTATGTAACATCAGGGACTGGGAGGCCTCGACGGGACCGGAGAGCTTAGAGAAAGAACGTTATTGTAACAGGGCTTTAGAACCTTCAAGTCACTTAACATGGACCATGTGGTACCAGGGAAGGGTGCAGCCAAATGCCCCCCCCCCCCCGGAGGGTCGCATAGCAGCATAGAAAGTTTCTCAATGAATGGACGCAGACTAGAGATGGGCAGACTCACACACCCTCCCAGACTTTCTGATGCTCTTTTAACCCCCATAATATTGTAGTGCAGTATCATTTTTGGACAATGGGAAATGCTGTAATGTTTAACTGAGTTTTGGATGGCCCATAGGGACAGGAAGAATACACGGGTGTGCCAGTCAGGTCAGGCGTGCCAAGTATTTGACTTGGCATGCAGACCTGTAAATCAGGGGCTGGTAACAGGTGGACCAGAGGCAATAAAAAAGCTCAATAAGTGGAATTTAAAAAGTCTGTTCCCAAGTATTCCCTCAAATAAATTATGAGAAAGTAGTAAGATTACATGTTGTCTCAATGAAATCTAGGGATGTCATTTTTTATTTGACAATAATAGTTTTGGGCCTGGTTGTGGTAAGTTTGCAGTGTACATACTTCTGCTCCAACTAAAATCACAGCTCAGTTTAGTTGTGGACCCCTGCTGTAAATCCTCTCTGTAATCCAGAGATGATGGGCTGAGATTTGGACCACTGAGACCAGCCTGCTTCCCCGTTCTCAGTGAGCCAATACACCCCCCAGACTTACTCTGCCATCACTCTGTCCGTGTGTCAGCCCTCGTTGTTCAGCTCATTTTACAGCCATTGGACAGAGTTCGATTTTTTCTTTAAAGATGTTGAAAATAAGCATCCGTCTTAGTTGAATGCATTTCAGAGTTTAGGTTATGACAGTTAACTCAAAGAAATTGCTTAGTTGATATGGTTTATCTGAACAACTTTTTCATGCATGGGTGACTTTTGGCCTGACCTGTCTTACTGCTGCCTGGTCCCTCCATTCCTCCATCTCGCTCCATCCCTCTCCACTCCCCCGTCTCGCTCCATCCCTCTCCATTCCAATCCATCTCTCTGCATCCCTCTCCATTCCAATCCATCTCTCTCCATCCATGCTAAGATAAAGGGCTGTTTTGAGAACACAGGACTGGAATATGGTCTCGGAATCATCCTACAACACTGCAGAGTTTGCCACAACACTCACTAAGGGCACCGGTAGTTAACATGTGCACGTACCACAACCAGAAGCCGTGGCTTACAGGTCACATTTTTGGACACTTACAATAAATCCCCCTACGACCTCTGAGGAGCTATCAAACGTGTGCTCATTCAATTAGGTGGACTGTTACTGTGCCGCATCTGAAACTCGTACATGCAGGACTGGAAGGGCCAAGCTGTGGCCTACCCGGCTACAGAGTCCTACCAGACGAGCTAGAGTACATGCCTTCCGTGCCCGCTTCAAGGCAAGTAACACTGAACCATGCATAAGAGCCCTAGCTGTTCTGGACAGTTGTGGTCTCCTAAGACATTAAACCACGTTAACATTTGCAAAGGCTTTAGGGGAAAGCATTTCAATGCAAGTGATCACTTGTTACTGGGTTAGGGTTAACACGTGGTAAATAACACACGTGATGAATCACTCTCCCTCTCCATCTGTCTCGTGAGGGTATTCAGCTATATATGGCCTGCGAAGGTCTGCCGCAAGACTAACCTAAATTCTAAATACCTGTGTGTCCCACTTCAGGTTGGCATGCACTTAATGGTGCATTTTGTATCAGTGAGGGAGTTTAGATTGCCCATGATAAATAAAGAGGTGCTCCTTGGGAGGGAGTGGGAGCTGCTAGCCCCAGAAAGACCTAGCCTGACCATGTCCTCTGGGTCAGGCTCTCTGGTTCAGATTAAAACAATTAGAGAAGAGGGAAGAAAAAAACACAACAACAGGCTGCTGCGTAGTCTAAGGGAGCCTGTCAGATGATGAAAAAAGCCAAAACGACAGAGTGACCGAGAGGGCGACCGGATGGCCCATCACTCAGGAGACACTTTTACGGCAGTGCTTTGGCTCCAAGATGGCGTTCCAGTTACAGTTAACCCTGCGGTAAGTGGAGCCGTGAGCCGCTCATTAAAACTGCATTCACTGACAGATGCTCAATGTAATCATTTCTCAGTTATTGGAAATTACAGCCCGTTGTGATTTATATAGTAACCAGTGCCATTAGCAGTGACAGTTGCGAGGCAGCAGGTGTTTTTTAAAAAGCAGGCCTCGCATGATTTATAGTCCTGGTTCGTTTGAAATCGCACATTAAAGACATTCTAGATTTTTTTTTTTTTCTTGGAGCCAGCCACATATAGCTAGGTGTAACTAATGGTTACGGGTGGCTAACTTGTACCTCCACTACGTGACCTGGAACCTGTTCTGCACATTTGCCATATTAATTAGTTCTGTGTAAACAAGGCCTCAACAGGACACGTGCAGTGTTTACATTTCAGCGTGTCACCGGGAATAGTTGTTCAGGGGCAGATTAAGGCTGAACTACCCGACCACCCACCTGCCGTACGGCCATAGCATCAGCTTTTACGGTGCTACAGCACTTAGTATTGTACAATTTACTGGCCTTAGGGGAGACACAGATGAGTGCCCTGTGGAACACATGGATGTACTGCATGTGCAAGGTGCACTCATTGACCTGATCTTCTGTAAAAGTCTGTTTTGCAGATGACCATGTTAGGTCGGAGGTCAAGGTTTTAAATGGACTGAGCTCTCGTGATTCCCAAACATCTCCAGGCGTCGTGCTCCCATCGCAAAGAATGAGCCGACAGTAATGTGAATGTTGCCACTTAACCAGTGCTCACAGAAGACTTGACGTTGTGGCCGCTACGATGTTGCTGCTGCCGGGAACGATTTGGTGGACATGCTTCCGATACACTAGGTCATCTTCAGATACACTAGGTCATCTTCAGATACACTAGGTCATCTTCAGATACTCTACTGTAGGTCATCTTCAGATATGCTAGGTCATCTTCAGATACTCTACTATAGGTCATCTTCAGATACTCTACTGTAGGTCATCTTCAGATACACTAGGTCATCTTCAGATACTCTACCGTAGGTCATCTTCAGATACTCTACTGTAGGTCATCTTCAGATACTCTAGTGCCTCGTTTCCACAGATGCTAAACACTGGTGTTTTCCCCTAAAGTCCAGAATTTGTTCTGTTTTCATTGAGATGGGCCAACGCTAGGCTGTGGCCGAGTAGCCCGGCTCTCACTTGGTGCCAAGCCCCGGACTTTAGGACTTAGGGCGGGGTTTGCGGGTTGACGCATTACGTGCTGTGAAAACGCGGCATGTTGTGCTATTCCATTTAACTATGTGTATCATTTGCTTTAGGCTTCTTGTAATGGTTTTCATACGATCTAAAAAACAGATCCCTGATGAAGCAAAGAAAAATAAAGCAACAGTACAGGGAAGCAAAGACACAGGATGGAAAGAGTTGGAACGACCGAAGGTGATACGATGCCATTGATTCAATAGAAGTACGGAGCGCTGAGACTGAGACGTAGCCTGCAGAACCTATAACAACACAAAATTACCTCAGAATTCTCCCAAATCCAAAGTGGAGAAGGAGCCGGACGCAGGAGATGGGGAAGAAATAAATTTTATTACTCAATTTCAAACGCCGTATTGTCAACACACTGAGCATGGCGTTATTGTTAATTTTATTTTACTACCAGAAAAATATTGCCTTTAATTTTTTGTAACCTGAAAACCAAATCACGTTGATAGTTTACCCCTCCCCCCACCCCCTGAGCCCCTCCTTAAATCCTTGGTACCAAATGTATAGTAGAAACAGGAAAGTCTTGAGCCAACATTAGCATAAATCACCGGTGTAGCCCTGGTACCAGGGTAAAGCACCAGTGGAAATGCAGCATAGGTCTAGTGGTCTTTCAGGTCATCTTTCCTGCAGAGCGAACCATCCCTGATTTCCTTTAATAAACCAGGTCGTGTGAGGGAGGGCGAAACCAGAGGTACTGAACACACACGTATGAAAGAGAGGAAGAAGCACAGGCTCCTCATTTACTTCAAAGTCTTTATTCATGTTTTTTATTTCCTGCGTTTTACAAGAGTCCTCTCCTGCTATCATATTTTGTGTTGTCTGTGAGGGGGGTCTGGGCCTGTCTGCCTGCCTGCCAGCAGTATAGGCCTGGCAGGCTGGCTGGATGAGCCGGAGGGGGGGGCTGTGTAAATGTTTTAACCCCATAAAGAGAAGGGGCTTTCTGTTAGAAGCTGCCTTTACGACGTACAGAGTTCCCCACGCCTGCCTTCTTATTAATTACAGATCTTGTCTGCCTACTCGGCCGCACGCAGGCAGCTCAGTTCAGACTCAACACCAGAGATCGGCAACAGGTGGCTTGTTGGCCCAACCCCACCTGAGGCTGATATTTAGTTTTTGGCACCCTAAAATGTTTTATTGTAAAAAAAAATATCAAGGTACATTGATCATACATTGTTTTTTTGTTGTTGTTGTTTTTTTTAAATAAAATCAGTTTTTATGTTTAGTTGTGGTGCATTTGTAGTGTACAATTTTTATCAGACGAGAATCAACGTCTGTTACCTGCTCCCCTCTAGCCATCTTATTTTAGTCACTTTGACAGTCCAGGTCTGTGACATTAAGCAGAACAGATTATCTATCTTTTTTTTTTTTTTAGGTAGACATGTTGGTCATGGGTCAGTGTCATGTTTCGTTTGACATGTGAGTGTAGAAAGACAGGACAGCGGGGTGGGATCGTGTCGGGAAGTTGTAGTACAGTAGTACTATTTTAACAGCATGTCTGTTGTGTGTGTGTGTGTGTGTGTGTGTGTGCCCTTACAGTACATAATTGTGTGTCTGTGTGTGTTCATGTCCATCTGTGTGGACGGCCTGATGAGAGAGGGGTTGTAATTGAACCCAGAAAGGGAGGAAACGTGTGTGGATGTAGTCTGGTTTCTGGCTCTGGCCCATGGATGGACTGCTGTGGGCCGGAGAGCTGCTCCAATACTGATTGTAATCCTCTTCATCCTGCTTTTGTAACACATGACTTCAGCACAGCGGCCAAGACAACGCCGGTCCAGTGATTTAAAATGACCGCTTTCCAGTTCCCCTACTTTCTTTCTCTCTTCCTCCTCTCCACCCCCTCTCCTCCTCCTCTACTTTTCTCTACTTCCTCTATCCCTGTACTCTCTCCCTCTCTCCTCCCCCTCATCTCTGTGGGACCTCTGACTTCCTCTCCCCCTCCCCCCGATGGTGTGTAATAATATATTTCACTTTACTGGATGTTCACGGCTGGAATTCCTGGTGTTTGGTGAACCGGAGTCCCTTCAGTGTGATTTCAGACACACTGGACAGCACTCATTAATCACATCACCATGACGGCAAACCGTATGCGTGTGTGTTCTCATGTATGCTTGGCTTTTGTGTGTGTGAATGTGTGTTTGTGTGCGCGCGCGCGCACACGTGTCTCTTGCTCTCTATGTTTCTCGCTCCCTCTTTGCGACTCTCGTTCTGTGTCTCTGTTTCTTTATAATTCACCTCTCATCAGCCAACAAATCATACATCAGGAGAGTGTGATTGTTGGAATACCTCCTATGAGAGTGTGATTGTTGGAATACCTCCTATGAGAGTCTGTGTGCGTGTGTTTTGATGTGTTGATTCTCCCTGCGTTAGTTATTTCCTGGTCATGACATCTGACCTCTGGCGTGGAGCTTCCTCTGGGGTTTGACTGAGGACGGGTGTGTAGAAGTGTAGAAGTGGACTGCTGCAGTGTTTCCTTGTGTCTCACAAACAGAGTTTGCGTGTAAACAATGACTTGTTATATTTGACTAGTTTAGCCGGTGCTCTTATCCAGAGTGATGCAATGCACACGAACATAAATGAATTGCGTGACCCTTCAGTGTGTACTAAAGCATTAACCATTAAAGATAACAGAGCTGCAGTAGCTAGGCTACATCTGTGGCAGCTCTGTCCCTTGAAGGGCTCCAGGCTGGCCTCCAGGGAGATGGGGGGGGTGTTCACTCAAACCCTCTGACCTGACTGACTGCTGAGCCTGGCTGGAGAAGTAGTCGTACAGGGTGAACACCAGTAGGTGTGTATGTTTGAGAGTGGGATCAAACAGAGTAAGGAAGCCCTGGGCATCTTTCAGTACATCATCGGAGTTGGGAAGCAGACATAAGCACTTAATGACAGGGGCCCTTCTGCACAGAGGATGATGATGATTTTTCACCATAATGGGATGAGAGGTGAGTTCCTTTGTCACTCAGGGTGTCAGCATTTTTGGCCTGGGGCCTTTCCTCCAACGTCTACCCAGAAACACTTCCCATCCATGAGGTTTTCAGCATGGTGTGTGTCGGCCTGCACTGTTCTGCTGGCTGGATACATGACTGGCACATGAATGGGAGTTTCCCTCTCTGCCTATCGAGCGTTCTCTAGGTCTGTCTTTCTTCCCGGGAGTGTAGAACCAGAGGGCTAGGGTGTTAGATGGGCCTGCAGATGTTGAGGAGCTTAGTTGAAATTTCAAATGGACACAATAAGGATCAAGGTAGGGTGATGGGCAAATGGAGAGGGTGGCGAGTGAGTTGGGATAGAGGTCTGGATGTGAATGTGATAATAGACTCAGACAAAGCTTCATTAGCTTTGCCTGAAGACAGCCTAACCAACACTTCAACACATCGCCCTCTTAACCAGGAAGTCAGCCTAACCAACACATTTTATCACATCACCCTCTTAACCAGGAAGTCAGCCTAACCAACACATCTTGTCACATCACCCTCTTAACCAGGACGTCAGCCTAACCAACACATTATCAACAGAAATCAGTATCGCGATAAGTGGACCCAATTACCTCCAACTGTATATAAAAAAGGCTGAGTACAATTGTGCCATATTCCAATGCAGTTTAGACTTTTTGCTAACTAAATTAGTGCAATTACATTAAGAAGTACCTCCATAACAATATATATTGTTATCGAGGTAATTGGGTCCACTTATCGCAATACTGATTTCTGTTGATATCGCCCCCGGTCTAACGCATCTTATCACATCAACCTAGTAATCAAGAAACCAGCCCAACCACCACGTGCACGGAAATATGTAGGCCTCATTCAGCTTGCAATAAGAAGTCACTAGAGCATAATGACCATGTGTCAGTCTACCTTCAGTCATCCCTGGGTGATACAAGACCAACTGTGAACAACCCATTGAAGCCTCCTGTTAAAGATCCACTATGGCCGGCCCTTGAACCCAGGCTGAAGTGGACCCTCTCCAGTATAATGCAGTGCTTCAACCTGCGGTGCCATCTGGGCGGCACTTTATTCTTACAAAGTAAAATAAACAAGGACTGAAATAAGAATTCAAGCCCACGTTTTATTTCTTCAGGTCATTTTCAACGGCCATGTAGATGTACTTTATGTTACGCAACCTTGACATTCGTGTTAATTTGCACGAATTTCCTGAAAACCCTCAAAAATGTTTTAGTTGAATTCTCTCTCCTTCTATAGAGCAAAGTCAATATTTTTCTATTAGACAGGTGATTCTCCACACTGTCATCTCCTCAGTCCAGCAGGATTTAGGTGTCTCCCCGGTGTTACCCAGAATAACACATGAACCACCTGCCTCAGTACGGCCCACTTACTCCCTCCTGTTTTCTGTTCCCTTTTCACAGGTTCCCCCTCTACCCTCGTGGAGAGCGATTTCAGTTTGAATATGGAGTCTACCTGATCAACAAGAACATCGCCCAAGTAAGACTATGGAGCACTTCCACTCATCCCGCTCTCACACACGCACGCATATAGAGACCACATATTTCCCGGGTAGGACATGACACGTGAAGGTCAGATGGTCTGAGGGTGTTGGTTCACTGAAAGCTTCGTGTGTGAGGAATGACCTTAGGATCCCCATTGGCCCGGATGTTGTACACATGTTTTGGATCCATCAGTCATGTCCATCTGGGCTGGAGTCCTGTCTCTTTGTTCCCTTTGAAGTGACCTGGAATAAATATGAGGAAACCAGGATGCGTGAGGACACACCGGACTAGAGGCCCCTGTGTGCATACTGGGCCTCTGTCTGTAACTGCTCAGAATACTGGGCACACTCAGCTCAGAGCATGTCCAAGGCTCCCAAATACCAGAACTACAAATCCACACCAATATCCAAGGATGTTCAGGCATGAAACGAGGGGCTGGTATTTTTGGACCAACAATACTTTGCTCTATGTAGTGGGGGAATGGCCAGCCCACTTCTAATGTTAGCTCCTCCCACTGCTACAACAACATCTGACGTTTTTGAAACACTGGAACACGCACGCACGCACACACGCGCACACAAAACACACTTGCTGAAAGGGGCCGAACCCTTGCCCTGTGTCTAATGTGTTGACCCATGTGAAGCGCCTCTCTTCAACTCCTCCCACTCGATTATTTAGCACCAAATATATTAGTTTGTATTCCATTCCCTGTGGCTGTCTGTCGAAACAGCGGTGACAATGAGAGTGACGGAACAAGGACCTCTCCAGTCTATTAGACAGGGCAGTGAACTCTAACTGGTGGTTAGCTTCAAATAACTGCACTTCTGACTTTGACACACTGCCACAACCTGCTAGCTAGTCGCTTTTCCAATTGCTGTTAGTCTCTTTATTGCAACTCTAAGAGAAACCGGGATGAAGAGGAAAATACTTTAGACAGTAACTGAAAATAAGCCTTGACTGAAAAGCCCCAAGGAGAGTGATCAACAGTACACATTATGACCTGCATGATATGTCAGGACCATTTCTCTTTGACAATGTGTATCAAGTAAATAGTGTTTCATTATGTTCTTCATTCAACCAACTTGAGAGCATTTTCTCACCGTTTGTTTTTTGTATTTTTATTATTTAAATGATACATGAAAAGTTCATCTTTCCAGGGTTTGGAATAATAGCGTGGTGGTCTTTTACTGTTGTGAATTGCTATTACCTCAGATCAGATCCGACTTCCATTCCATCACTTATGCTTGTCCGCTCTGCCAAGTTTGTAGGTGAAATTCTAGCCTTGAAAGAAGTGTTGGTTAGTGTCTTTTATTAGACTTTTTTATTGCAGTAACTGTCAGGTTAAACGATATGAGTGATGTGTGTGAGTACATGATCGGTATGTTTTTTCATGGTTGGAGTAGCTCTGGGTGATTTGGCCAAACAATATATTATATCTATGAGCAAATTGTATTTAAAATGATCAACAAATACTCCATAAATTGCTTTTCAGGCAGTTCAAGTGGAATTCATGAGATTGCATTGTAATGATAGTGTTTTGAGAATTAGTTAACATGCTTTGTATTGTTTAGGGCCCTATATCTGTTTTGATGTCTAATTCAGTTGATTTATTTTACCAGGTTTGTATGTTTCACCCAAAAACCTAATACGTTTCATAGAAAACAACATAACTACATCCTTAGAAATCCTTTTGAGCTCTTATAGCTCTTTAACCTCGTGACCTTTTGCACAAATTGACTGCTGGTATTTACTCTAGGCAGCTAGAAATGCGCCAGTGTTTTACAAAATATGCATGCAACAATACTGGCGATATTGAGAACCATTCCATGTCTATTTAGACATTTCCTGGTATCCGGTATGTAATATAGGCTACAGAGTGGCCGTGGAATTGGCTCCTTACTTCTCCAGACTCTAGTTCCTGTAGGTTTTTATACTCAGCAGCTGCTGCTACTGCTCCTTTCTCCACATTGGATGTCTTTGTCTGCTGTAGTCTAGGACACACTCAGAGATGTTGTTCAACAAATTTAACTTCTAACAGTAGCCCTGGCTATTGCAAACGTAAGCAGTGTGTTTAGGCATCATATCAAACGCATGCAAGTCTGACTCGCCTGCTGTCAAACTCTTGTGAGCGGTGGCTAAGAAGAGGATGACCAGAGAGGGAACCCTGGCGAAATGAAATCATGTATTACTGTCTTCTGTTTTCAGAAACTATGGTTACGATAAGGCAGCGTAACTATACAAATTACATCGCAAATTGAGCTACATGTGCAGTTAAAAGGCAACTTGCTTAGCCCAGATGCAATGTATGTGGACAGCGCCCTGCTTCTGATTCTACAATATCCTAGTCAAAACAGACAAAATGTTTTAGCCTACAAAATGTGTTCCTGCTTTCAGGATAGGCCGAGACGTAGGCTTCATCTCCATCAAATCATGAGTAAAGGTTGCCACACGAGTCATTCAGCAGCAGATTGTCTACCTCAGAAAAGTGATTGGAGGAGATGGACATGAGAAGCAATCAGTAACGGGCTTAAAATAATAAGACCCAGGAAAAACTAGATTCCCAGCCTATATGGTGTATCATTCGTCCATAAGTCCTCCTGCTCCCCTGGAATTACCTGCTGTATGTCAGTGTGTCAGGTTAAAAGTCCTCATGTTTACTTGTGATGCGTTCACCTGGAAGTCTTTCTACCAGACCGTGGACATGTGTGGGTCCTGAATTCTTCTGAGGTGAACTCATGGATTTCAGCCCAGCAGCTTATACATTCCGAATGTGAATGGAGGGATATGTCCATGTTTAAGATGAGTTACTGGGCTCACTCAAAAGCAATCTAACTGGACTGCTTGGATCAGCTCCCTACAGCTGACATTGATCCTCGGGCATTATTCCAGAGCAGCTATAGTGGTAAACATGTCAGAGTAGATATAGCCAAACCCAGCACACGGATAGCTTCCCTACCATCTACAGGGAACTGAATGTACCGTGCGAACCTGTGCCCTCCTGTGTCTGATTACTCAGTTCCGCCGCCATCATGTGTCTGTCTTTTTTGTTTTGGGGAATGCATGAAGTGACCAGAGAAACACTGTCATGCAGAAATGTCATTTCCTCCTTTTTAAATTTGTTCTGGGTCTCCCCCGGCCCTGGCCATCTCAGACCACTTTATTTGGGAGAACTGCTTTACGTCCCACCGACGTTAGAGTAGAGACCGCGGTATGGTTCTTGTTACTACTCTGAAGTCTTTATTAGGAAATGGCTGCTTCCATGACCCCCAACCGTATTAGTAACACAGCCCGACTTTTCCACTAATATCATTTACCGATAGACCGCTTTGCTTTACTTCGTGGCCTGGTTGTTATTATTGTCTTTGTGTTTTGTCTTTGGTGATTTAATGTGCTCCTATGGTTGGGCCCGGCAGAGTAGAACTGCCACAATGTGTAGCGTCGGGGCGCTGACACGAAACAGATTCTCCGGTTACACTCAGTGACACACACACACACTAGGGCCAGCGGTGGACGCAAGACAGTATACATCCGTCTCTTATTGAGTTGGACCGTGTGGCTGTGCGTTGAAAAGTGATACAGCAAAGCTGTAGAGAGATAAGGGCGAAGCTGGAGGGCCGGCTTTGAAGTGGCCTGTACCGATATTGTTTTCATTCCCGGCTTCATGTCAGGAGGTGGGTGGGCGGGTCTGAGTTAACGATGGTGTAGGTGTGTGCATTGGAGGCCAGGTCGCAATAAGAGCTCTCTCTTTTTAAGCTTCCTTTGCCCGACAAAAGCTTGACAAGAACTTGGGCACAAACCTGTTTACATTTTTTCCTACCGCGATCCACATAATTCATCCGGGTGTCATTTTGCCAGACAAACGACACCCGGATGAATCCTAGAATTTGAAACGGAGACGTGTTTGTTACGTTGCATCTTTGCAATCTGCTCCTTCGTTGCACTGCCAGAATGTGATTTAATCATTGCTAATGCCTTACGCTTCTCACAGAGGGACCTGTCCTGTTATAGACCTCTGGAGTTAGTGCGCTATATTGGGAAATCCGTGGCGTCAGGCTTTCAGTCCAGCGCAGGAGGCCCCAGGTGAGGGTTAGTTACATGGCTGACGGTCTCTCTGCAGGAGATGGCAGAGCACTGAAGCTGCCAATGCTGCTTTTCACACAGACAAATGAACTGAACTAGTCAGATTGACACGGTTAAATTCAACTAGTGACACTTGAATTGAATCACTCTCACTAGTTGAAGTGAATTGTGTCACTCTCACTAGTTGAAGTGAATTGTGTCACTCTCACTAGTTGAAGTGAATTGAGTCACTCTCACTAGTTGAAGTGAATTGAGTCACTCTCACTAGTTGAAGTGAATTGAGGCAGTCTCACTAGTTGAAGTGAATTGAGGCAGTCTCACTAGTTGAAGTGAATTGAGGCAGTCTCACTAGTTGAAGTGAATTGAGGCAGTCTCACTAGTTGAAGTGAATTGAGGCAGTCTCACTAGTTGAAGTGAATTGAGTCACTCTCACTAGGGACACTCAAGGAAATCGATCACTGGAGCTCCTTCATGCTACCGTCTGTCTCTCTCCCTCTTTCTCTCTCTCTCTCTCTCTCTCCCCCCCTCCCTCCCTCTCTCCCTCCTTTCATCCCTCTCCTGGTGTTATCCGTATGTGTGCATGTGGGCCTGATTAGATTCCAACAGACCACTACAACTTGAAGGATGTGGGGGTGGAGGGTATGTGGGTTGGGAAATAGAACAATTAGCTCTGAATCGCTAAGACAGAAGTATCATATTAGCTAGGTCTGGGAGGAGGAAGCTCATTGTTTTAAACAGGAATTTAGATTAGAGTGACCTGGATACGATAGCGTGAATACACATCACTGCATCATATTTCTTTATTTGGTTCATTTGGCAGTGACAAATCATCCACAACATAAACATAAATCTGAGAAATTATTTGTCACAACAGATTTATCTTACAGATTATTTTCATATGCTCGGTTCAGGTAAGTAGATTGAGAACCAATTGTCATTTTCAGTGGCATCAGTAAAAGATGCCTTATTGCAAAATTAGTAACCAATTTTTGATTTTACCTCCTAGTGAAACTGGGTGATAAAGGTATTGAATGAGCAGAACAGGTATATACCAATATATTGTGTACAGGACAGTGTTGTCAGCATACAAGTGGAGGGGGGCGTTAAAAGCAGCAATCACACAATCAAACCCTAAAGAGCCACCAGAGACACAGCCAAAGGTTTAGCAGGCCCTCTGATTTGACATAGTGTACACATTCCGACAAATAACTTCCAAACCTGACTACACAGTCCAGAGAACCTTGAGAAGTCTATTAAGTCTGTTCCCATTTGATCAGCGGGTCTTGGCCCCAAGTTGTTACATATAGCTGAAAATGGTGTTTTGGACTTAACCAATAAAAGAAACCGCAGTCAACCACTGTTGAGGAGAGTGAGATTTATTCATGGTCTTAGAGAATACAGACACACAGCTTGTTCTGTCCTCAATCATTTTCACTCACGCTGAGCGCCCCACAGAAATGCAAATACATGTTATATGTGCAGAGACACAACATCATTTGTTTAGATAAGGGAATGACCTTCACCAAACGTGCAACACATCCTTCCTATCAATTCTCACGGTTTATTATGCCCCGCCCATACCACGTATCCTCATGTCCCTTTAAGAGCTCAGAAGGCTTAGCTTAACTTAGCGATCGTATAGTTCTCGTCTGCGTTGTGTTAAATGTGTAATAAATCTAGTTGGAATCCAACATTAGGCTAAGATGGTTGACAGAACTGAAGTCTTTAGCCAAATTAATAAATACAGGCTAGCTCTGTCAACCTGCAAGAGTGGCAACCACATTGTCCACAATGCGCCCCCGGTGGTGGGTCTGGCCGTGCTGGTGGTCTGGATCATACACGTCAGAGTAATGCACCAGCCAACTGTGGCGACTGTGGCTCCATAAAACAAGGCTATGACTCACTGAGGAGCTACTGTGTTTAGCGGTTTAGAGTGGTTAGTGTAGGTGCCTGGCTGGGCCAGCATGCTGCGTGGGTAACTGGAACAGGAGTTGGGAGCTAGCTGGCTATTATCGGTGGAGCCCAGTGGTTGGAAAAGACAGAAAGTGTTCCAGCCTGATTGGAGAGTAACCTTAACCAAATGATAATGATGATGGTAGTTATTGGTTCGAGTGCAGCGGTTGGAAAAGAAGGCAGAAGATGTTCTAGCCTGCCTGGCAGGATTTTAATCATCGTATTTTTATTATTATGATAATAATGATGTGGAAATGTTGTCAGCTATTTTTTGTTGTTTACCCATCCGAGTCATCCACTTGTAGACCTATAGAATGTACAAGTGTTCCGACTAAATATTCCCTTCCTCTCATCCTCATCCTCTACTACCCGTTCTGTGTTATAAATGCTGAGTCTCTCTCTCTTGCACCCACCTTTCACTTCTTTAACTTCAGCTTCTTTACTTTCTACTTCTTTACTTTGCACTTCTTCACCTTCCACTTCTTTACTTTACTTTCAGTCCACAGTGGTGTCACTAAGCTCATTGTAAATCTGAACAGGACCAGTGTTAGAATTTCTAGGCAGGAGATTCTTCTGTCCTATTCTGACTATAGAAATCCTGTGCGCTTGACTCCAGACATCATCCACCTTTTTATCGAATGACGTGGCACTCCCTCACTTCATTGTAATGATTCCACTCAATATATACAGTAAAAATGAACCATAATCCCCACTTCTCTCGCAGATCTTTTCTCATGCCTTAACCAGTCTCAAAAACACATTACTGAATGAACCAAACATGCCTGAGATACTCATAATGGTGTTCCACTTCCATCAGGTTTGAGGATCCTGTTTAGCTGGCTTGTAAATAAGAAATCCTTGATCTGCCTGTTGGCCAAGTCCTGCTTCTGAACTGCCCAACTCTCACAGGGCTGACAAACATATCTTATTCATTATTAAAACTACAGTATGTTTACAAACAAGGCAGCTAAATACAAGAGGAACATATATAAGGCTGTCTGTTTAAGCTGTCCCAGTTTCCCCTAGAAAGACTATTTCTCACTGTCACGCTCATCCTCTCTGTCTGTCCAATCAGTCAGTAGAGACTTGTGGTCTGTGACTCTTTCCAACAACCTGGTCGGTCCAGCAGTCCCGCGTCAGTCTGCATTCTGCACTGTTCCACCCGCCTGCCTCTGCAAAACCTCAGCACACTGTTTGTTTACTCGATCCTGACCCCCCCCCCATTACACACACTTCATCATGAGCGACGGCAAGACCTGGAGTTGATCAGCTTTCCAAAGCAAACAGCCTTCTGCCACTCACTCCCTCTCCAATGTACTGTTTCTCAACAAAGGCAGCATCCCTTCAACCATTCTGCGTGGATTGATATGGTAAACCTGTGGATTCATGTACCGTGCACACCTTCACATTCCCCTCTGCCCTCCCATGGTGGAAGGTTAAGGAACAGGTCCAGTTGTCTATGAGACCGTGGGACAGATCATGAGCCTGTCTGTTTCTGTTTTAGCTCGGTGATGAAGAATGGATGCGAGCCTCAAAGCAAAGTCCCATATGGCTGCGTTGGGAAAAGTAACTGGCTGGGTAATGGTCCCTTTACATCTAATACAAGGCCGGTTACGCACCCCTGCCTCTGACAATGTGGTTTATATTTTAATGCCATTAAGGTGCCACTTTAAAGGAGGTCTCTCTAACGTCTCAGACAGTAAAAAGCACTTCATTAGCCGACTTTATTTGTCACATTTCAAGCAAGAAATTGTTTTTGGCAGAGTGTAAGTGGGTTAAGTAAACGGGCAGGGGAGAGACAGGAGTGATACCCAGTGGATTGAGAGATTGTTAACAGTCTAGAAATAACAGAGAGGGCGACAGGGGAGGGGAACTCGGCACACAAGGGTTCAAATAGAATTTGTTATCGTTCAAACGTTTGGTGTTTGATTGAGCCTGCCTGATGTTTTTTCATCTGCCTGATGTTTTTTTTCTCTCATTGATGCATCTCCAAGCTTAGTCAAGCGCGTATAAAGTATTAGAAAACTGACATTATTTGAACCCATGTCGGGCTGGTAAAGTCAAAGATTACATCTGTCAATGTGTCACAGACTCCAGTCTCCCTCCCAGCACATTGGCCATGCCAAGCCTTTCATGTCCAGTTCTTTTAAGTGCGTGACTGTCCACATTACTGTACTGTATATGGGCAGCCATAGAGCGGTGGTTGTTAAATGACTGGATTTTCTTGCTTTCCGTCATACATTCTGTACTGGATGGTCTTTAGAATCCCTCCATATATACAACAGCATTAACACGCTGTACATCACGACGTGCTGTCTTCTCAACATGAACCAGCCACCCATGTTGCTGAAAGAACTAAGCCACTTGTACCAGTTCCTCTGTAACCCGCAGCTTTAGTATTTCATAGTTTAAATAAATAGATGTTGTTTCCTTAATGAATGTAGTGAAGAATGTTTTGAGGAACGGAGGGCTATGTGAGAAAGGAACAAGGACAGCCAAGGTCTCAGAGTTTAGTTGACTGTTCTCTGGCCAAGTCTGAGGAGAATGAGATATGTGGGGAGTCTGGAGAAGAGTAGAGGCCTAAGCAGCTGGTTGCTAACTGCTACTGGTGGGAGGGAGTGTGGCTGCTGCTGGGAAACCATGATGCTCTGTTCTTTGATGGGCCTGGAGTTGGAAAAACAGTTGGAAAGATGCAGCCTTACAGCAGCTCTGGGCTCTATGGGCTTTGGGAAGGTTCCCTGTGGATTACTGGGCCTCTGCAGCAGCAGTCTAGGACCTGGGTTCAAATCACATTAGAAATAGTTCAAATATTTTGCACTGTTGAGCTCGTCTAGTGCAATGAAATAAACAGAATAGTCCCCAAAGTGCAAGCCCTGCAGATTTAACAATCCAAGCCACCTTAAGCAAGCGCTCATGGCATTTGCCGTATGTGAAGAAGTAGTTGAAGTAGTTTTTAGCTCCAGGTCTGCTGGAGCTAAAAACACGCCTCTCTCCCTGGGCTTTTCATGGCTTCTCATTGTGTGGTCTGGTCTTGTTTTCCATAACAAACATTGTTGTTAACTACGGTTGGTATGCTTGTTGAGGGTCTTTTTAGACTGGGTCAGTCCATGGTGGGTCTTTTATTGCTGGGACCAGGAGCACCCATTTCCCCTAACACCCTTCAAATACTGGATGGTCCATGTCGCCCAGTGCAGAAAGGAGAGGCGTTGGGTAGTGTACTGGCTACTTCATCAGTCCAGGCAGCGGTGGCACCACTGGATGTTAACCCAACCCCCGGCCCAACCCTGGCACCCAAAGCTGACGTAGGTTGCAGATACTACGTCTTACTTACTTTTATTTTTGGTACGTCTGTGTGAAGGTTTGTTGACCAGCTGTAGCAGGATACAGTAGCACCAGTCAATATGCTCTGTTAGGATGACGTCCAGGCCAGGTATATGACTTATTTATGGGATGAATATGTCTACAGACGGTCACAAATTGCATTTACCAGATGGTATATAATTCATAAACAGGTATGTTGTATTTTTAAAATGGCATGCGATTACATTTTGCAAGGAAACCCCTTAACCTAAACAATATGTTTGGGAATGAACTTTTTCAATTTTTTTTATTGCACTGTTAGATGCTCTGAATAGTCTGCATTCTTGCAAAGCATGCTGGTTATTATTTAAATGATCTACACCTTAAACAAGACATTATTTCTATCAGAGCTGTTGTAACTCTCCAAAGTTATGTTGTTACAAAATCGATTGGGCTGTAGTTCAAGCCGGTGAAATACAAATTACAGCATATTCAAGAGTCGTTCAAGCGCGTATTTCCAATACAACAGAAATCCTGGCCGATGCAGCGTATGTCTCTCCATCCTGTGGTTTCCAATGAAGGGCCTGTGAGTGGAGTGGGGAGCGGGCCGTCAGCACACTGCCATTAGGCCTGGGCTGCCAGGTTTTTATAGGCATTCCTCTGGACAGCCACCTATGGCTTTATGAAACACTTAAATTCCTCTAATTGAATTTCCATGGTTTGAGGTCAGTAGCTCGAGGTTTGCTTATCACCGCAAAGAGGTGCCAGAGCGTTCCACTACACTTAATGTATGGGTGGAAGGACCTTAATTCTGCTTACTGTTTCCCTGTATGGACTTCAGTAGTTTCTGTTGTTCCTGGGTTTCCCATTTGTTGTGTTCGCTGGAGGAGTGCTTCCTTCTCTCTGTCCCCGACAACATTCTATGTTTTCTCCCCCTGTATGCTGGCTGCCACTAACAGCACCATTACAACAAGTCAAATTTGGGGTAAATTGAATGTACTTAGCTGGCAATGTGATTGTGATCTCTCTGTCTATCTCTATCACTCAGTTCAATTTCATTTTAAAGTGCTTTATTAGCATGAGAAAACATTTGTTTACATTGCCAAAGCAAGTGGAAAATATGAAGGGCATAATAACAAAAGAATATATGAAAAATTGTAATTGTAACTAAACAGTACATATAAGTGTCAGAAGAATTAAGGCTCTGTCTCTAAATATCTCTGTCTGTTCCTATCTCTTGCTCTGTGCTATTCGTTATGTTAACAAGGGAAAAGTTGTTGCAAACTGGAAGTTATAGATATTGACATTGGGGTGAATTGGTTGCTAGTGAATTCTGCTGCAGTCTCTTTACAGTTTTTTTTCTAATAATGAAGCCTCAATGTAACACAGAACAAACGTGTTTTATAAGTGATAAGTTATGGCATGTGCCAATGTTGAATCCTCAGTGTAAAATGGAAACGTGGAGAAATCTGTCAGTCTTTTTAGGATGCCTCCATTCCGGTCCAAGTCTGGGCCGCGAGCTCGGCTGACAAACTGTTTGGATAGGTAGAATACAACACAACAGCAGTGGTCCTAGCTAGGGGTTATGGGTGTTAGGAAAGTGCTGGCTCCAAAGCCCTGTCATTTAACTTAATAGTGTGGCTGAAGTTTCCAGCTGCTTGGGATTTGTAGCTGGGTTTGTTTGTTTGCTGGAGTCTTGCTCAAGACAGCCCCGGGTTCAAAAAGGTTTTTAAATCTTTTAACTCTTTCGAGAATTTAAT
Source organism: Esox masquinongy (assembly GCA_016801175.1). NCBI lineage: Eukaryota > Metazoa > Chordata > Actinopteri > Esociformes > Esocidae > Esox > Esox masquinongy. The sequence goes on from JACXGI010000010.1 coordinate 134,012, forward strand.
TCAACCTGCCCGAGTGCCATATACACGCAGATTAACTCTAGTGGGTTACCCATTTACCTGTTACCCTCAGCCAAAGTGTTGTAGATATTTGAAATATTGTTTGAATGTCGGTGTTGTTCCCTGTGATCGGGCCGCTAGGCTACATGTTGGGTCCTTCCCTAAGCACACAGCCATGTAAAAACCGATAACTTCAACAAAATAACTCTCTCCCAGCCAGGCCGTCCTGAAAATGCATTTTCGTAATATCTAAGGAATGACAAAGTGTGGAGGCTGGAGGGGCAGAGGGAAAACAATAACATGACTACAATAAATACTAGAAGATGAAAAGATGTCACATAATCAGTGGCAGGTTGGTTTTGATTAAATTCTTATTTCCCTACGTCTGCTGGGATTGGCGTGGTCATCAGAGCTGTGTCACGTGTAGAACTATTCTATTTTTTTTAGCTCAACATAATTTTTCCTTGCACAAAAAAGTTGGAGTGACGCCTTAAAAACAAGAGAAATTCAGTACTTGTGGGTGTTCCGGTCAGCCAAGCATGAAGCTTGCATTTCTCTCTCAATCGCGTTAATCTGCAAGGGGCCGAGACTTAGTATATTTTACATCAGCAAGTTTAGAAAACTTGTTTTTATAGTTAATTTATCAGACTGTTCTGTTTACCTTGCCTTTGTTGGTTCAGGTAAAAAAGCGTTCTGTCATCTGTAAGGCCTATTCTACTCAATGAAATAATGAAAGAAAAACATTGCTTGTCCAATCTGGTCAATATTTGAAAAATATCCACCCTGTTGAGTGTCTGTCTTTCTCTTAATCATCTATCTTTTAATCTTTCTTTTCATCATCCTCTTCCCTTCTCTTCTGTCGATATCACTAAGTTCTTTCTTACCTTCTCATTCCTCAGAGCAGAAGTTTTTTATTTTCATCACAACTCGGCTCATTGTGAAGAAAAGTACAAAACCTTGGAGAATCAGTGTCATCGTCTCCCTCGCCTAAGCACGTACTCTACAAACACAGACATTGGGAGTATGTCAGACTCCACCCTCTTCTCCTGTCAAATAAAGTCTCACCCCATTAGGCAGTCTTCCTCCCTTGCCAGCACCCATGATGTCAAATGACATTAATCTAGCTGGGAGAAGATCATGGATGGTGTCAGTTGGACAGGCCTCACTGTCATCCCGCCCTGTTGAGGCAACAGTTATTAATGAAGCGCCAGTGACGAGCCGAGCCGGGTTGGAGGGCCCTAACTGTCCCTGGGCCCACATGGTTTCACAGTTGTTTGACAAAGGGCAGTTAAGGGGCTAGTGAAATTGCTTGTTAAATAAACACTGCCTTGCTATAAAGAGAGGGATATTTTTTCTTTCTTTCATTTGATTGAGGTTTGAGAGAAATTGCCTCCTCATCTTCGCCACACTACCTCCCACACAACAACTCCACTAATTGGTGTAAGATGCCACTCAGGGCGCCGGGCTGCAGATCGCCATGGAAACGCTTCCCTTTGGGTTAAACACATCTGAGCCCCATTCATTCAGTTGTGTCCTGGGTATAGCTTGTCTGGGTGTAGAATAATTATCCCCTGTATGCCACAGGAGCTGCCTACGCGGATCCAAAAGGTGCCAATACTTAACCAGACTTCCAGTACCAAACCTTTGACTGGTTCTGTTAGTTATGCATACCTTCTGCTAATGTGTCATGTCACCAGTGTTTCGGCCTTTTAGGTTATTTGGCTCCCTACCCAGGTGGACACACATCAGACACCTGTCACAACAGCCACCGTGTACTGTAGTAGTGTGGACCACACCCATCCTCTCAGGGTCAGAAGGTGGAGTGAGCTGGGGCTTGGGTCGCTTCTCCACCACATGAGGTCTGGACTGGACGTGTTCTGACTTAGTCACCTCAAATGATTGTCACCCTTGTTAAAGATGAACATAAAAGGCTATATAAAATAAACATCACAGGCAATGAGCGGTCTAGCCTGTGCAACGTATTGCACATTGATCACGAGGTTCTGTTCTGCATACACTACCTTCATTTGACTGCAGTCCCACCGCTGGTGTTCATGTCAAAGAGATCTCTCTACTGTTTTTATCCGTCAGACCTTTCAGCAAATGGTCTTTTGTGGCAGCCCATCAAATTTGGCTGGTGGTGTCTAATTGTAGATTTGTAGACTTGGTTTTGTTCCCCCACAATACAAGTTCTCCTTAACTCTTGTCTCTTGGGTTCATCTTTGCCTTCCAAACCATAATCTTCATGACCCTTTCAGGCAGGTCTTACACTTGTTGTGAACTTCTTAATTACCCTTATACTGGTAAGTTGTATAAGTACATTTTTAACATTTTCTTCCCTTAACCATATACCGTTGGATGATTCAAGAAGGTCAACAATAATTTGTCTCTTCTCGTTTGTACATTCCTGACTGCCTTTCCCCATGATGACTGATGACAAATGGATTTTACATGCATCTTACTTCTTCAGTCTTGACCTAGTACTGGTGCCAGCTCATTAGGGACTAAGGAAAGTTACATCTCTTCCTAGCCTTCCTGTCAGAACAAATGGAACAACCTGGAGCTACTTGCCTCCGAATAACATTCTGGAAAAAGAAATGCTAATGTAAATGTGGCCAGCAGAAGCTCTGATAATGGCACTGTTTGTGGCGACCAGTTACTTTGCATGGAGGGCCCAGACTCTAGAGAGAAAGAAAGGGGTTTGCATTAGTCTTCTCCTCGTCTTTTCTCGTAACATGAAGTACTCCCCTGGCGTGACGGCGCGGAGTTAAATGGCATATCGGGACAATGTGGAGCTTCAGCTGCAGACGCACCGGACCTCAGGGTTGCAGAAGGGGGTGTCACGGATGCCTTTTATCTCTATGGAGGAGGAATGTGCCACTCAGGTTTAATACTGTATTGGTGTGAGACATTATACCAGTACGTTTTTTTTTTTTCCCAGGGCCCGGGTGTTGGCTGGTTCATGTGAAGTTGACAGTGTGACTGAATTAGAGAGAATGAATGTAATTGTTGGGATACCTAGGCAAACAACTTAGTTACTCGTTTTTACAAGTGGTGACTAAAGGTTCAGAGAAGGGTGGACGCGAGAAAGGCTTTGATATTAAGTGAAAAAAACAGTAATCTTATTTGGATTCGCTGGTCTAGTCAAAGATTTCTCCTCCCTCGTCTGGTAGGAGGCAGACACAACAGGAAGTGGCTTCCATAAAATACAATACTTTCTGAGATTGCGGCAGAACAAATCCGTTTAGATTCTTTGATGGAATGCTTTAGGGATTATTTGAGTTCTTGATTGTTATCCATAATCCATTGTGAAGAATTATTCTTTTAACCATGGGTCTGATGTTAAGAGAGTTGTATTTCCGTAACACTACAGAGGGTCACTAACTAGACACAGGTCATACCCCTTTTACTAACACTGCACAGCCTAATTTGGTCAGAACAGGTCTCTTGAAAAATAGATTCGGCTCAATGAGACAGGATGTGTAAATAAAGGTTAAATTAAAAATGATGTAAAATTCAATGGAAAGGAATGCTGAAAATGCCTATTTCCCATCCCTTGTTATGGTTATTGGAGATTAGGTTTATTTGTTACTCCTTTAACCTCAATCCCGTGTTCATTTATCGCTCCCTCTTCTGTTATTGTTCTCTCCCTCCCTTCTTTTACTCTGTTGTCTGTCTCTCTCTCTGTTCTTGTACCTTGCTGTCTCTCCTTCCTCCTAATGTCTATGTCTTGCCCTTTATTAATTTATATGTCAAGGGTTGGGTAAATCAGATTTTCACTTTGGAGACCATTGTTTCCCGTAAACCCATCCCAGAGTGTCTAAAGTACAGAGTTTTGTGTCTGGTGATCACGGTCTGTCTGCCTCTTATCTGCTTAACTGTCTGCCTCTATCTGACTGGCTGCCTCCATCTATCAGCCTTAGTGGCTGCCTCCATCTATCTATCTGCCTGGCTGCCTCTATCTACAGTTGTGCTCATAAGTTTGCATACCCTGGCAGAAATTGTGAAATTTTGCCATTGATTTTGAAAATATGACTGATCATGCAAAAAAAACTGTCTTATTTAAGGATAGTGATCATATGAAGCCATTTATTGTCACATAGTTGTTTGGCTCCTTTTTAAATCATAATGATAACAGAAATCACCCCAATGGCCCTGTTCAAAAGTTTCCATACCCTTGAATGTTTGGCATTGTTATAGACACACAAGGTGACACACACAGGTTAAAATGGCAATTAAAGGTGAATTTCCCACACCTGTGGCTTTTTAAATTGCAATTAGTGTCTGTGTATAAATAGCCAATTAGTTTGTTAGCTCTCACGTGGATGCACTGAGCAGGCTAGATACTGAGCCATGGGGAGCAGAAAATAACTGTCAAAAGACCTGCGTAGGTAATGGAACTTTATAAAGATGGAAAAGGCTATAAAAAGATAAAAAAAAGCCTTGCAAATGCCAGTCAGTAATGTTCAATCACTTATTAAGAAGTGGCGAATTCGGGGATCTCTTGATACCAAGCCATGGTCAGGTAGACCAAGAAAGATTTCAGCCAAAACTGCAAGAATGATTTCTGTTATCATTATGATTTAAAAAGGAGCCAATTTTTCGGGATACAAAGAAAAACCTACAGGTAACCTCATGAGAAATACAGACTGCTCTGGAAAAAGACGGTGAGGTTGTTTCAAGGAGGACAATACGATGACACTTGAACAAAAATGAGCTGCATGGTTGAGTTGCCAGAAAGAAGCCTTTACTGCGCCAATGCCACAAAAAAAGCCCGGTTACAATATGCCCGACAACACCTTAACACGCCTCACGGCTTCTGGCACACTGTAATTTGGAGTGACGAGACCAAAATAGAGCTTTATGGTCACAACCATAAGCGCTATGTTTGGAAATGGGTCAACAAGGCCTATAGTGAACAGAATCCCATCCCTACTGTGAAGCATGGTGGTGGCTCACTGATGTTTTGGGGGTGTGTGAGCTCTAAAGGCACAGGGAATCTTGTAGAAATTGATGGCAAGATGAATGCAGCTTGTTATCAGAAAATAGTGACAGACAATTTGCATTCTTCTGCACGAAAGCTGTGCATGCTCTTGGACTTTCCAGCACGACAGTGACCCTAAGCATAAGGCCAAGTTGACTCTCCACTGGTTACAGCAGAAAAAGGTGAAGTTGCTGGAGTGGCCATCAGTCTCCTGACCTTAATATCATCGAGCCACTCTGGGGAGATCTCAAACGTGCGGTTCATGCAAGACGACCAAAGACTTTGCATGACCTGGAGGCATTTTGCCAAGATGAATGGGCAGCTATACCACCTGCAAGAATTCAGGGCCTCATAGACAACTACTACAAAAGACTGCACACTATCATTGATGCTAAAGGGGGCAATACACAGTATTAAGAACTAAGTGTATGCAAACTTTTGAACAGGGGTCAGTTCATTTTTTTCTTTGTTGTCATGTTTTGTATTATGATTGTATCATTCTGTTATGACCTACAGTTGAATATGAATCCCACAAGAAATAAAAGACGTGTTTTGCCTGCTTACTCATGTTTTCTTTACAAATGGTACATATATTACCAATTCACCAAGGATATGCAAACTTTTGTGCACAACTGTACCTACCTACCTCACTGCCACTCTCTAGCTGCCTCTCTATACTATTATCTGCCTAGCTGCCCCTACTTGTCTACCTGTCTGCCTGGCTGGCTGCCTCTACCTATCTTCCTGGCTGACTCTATCTACCTACCTACCTCACTGCCGCTCTCTAGCCACCTCTCTATATCTGCCTGGCTGCCCCTACCTGTCTGCCTGGCTGGCTGACTCTACCTATTTGCCTGGCTGGCTGCCACTACCTATCTGCCTGGCTGGCTGCCTCTCTATCTGCCTGGCTGGCTGGCTCTCTCTGCCTGGCTGGCTGGCTGCCTCTATCTTCCTGGATGCCTGCCTCTATCTGCTTGGATGCCTGCCTCTATCTGCCTGGCTGTCTCTATCTCCCTCTATTATATATCAGTGTTCCCTAATGTTTAGCGTCATTAAGGGCTTTACTGTGGTTGGTAATCATAGTACTTCTCTGACCTCTACTATTGTATTAGGCATAGATGCTGAGTCAATCTATTTTCCCCAGGAAAACACTGGAATGATATTCCCTTTCCCTATTTTTACCTTCCTCTTTTTTTTGCAGTTCTGATATAAATCTCTGGTGGTGTTATTCATTCCAAAGCATAATGTGGACTTTGTTTCCCTGCATGCCTGGTCTGGCTCTTGAGAAACGGACCCAATCTGTTGCAAGGACTTTATACTGCTATAGCGCAGAGTGGCTTATCTTAGCCTTAGTGCTAATACCTAATGATACTTAAAAACTGTGCACATACATGCATAGATACACATGGGCCGTTTGTGTACACACACACGCACACCCTTTTTCATTCTCTTATTTGTCAGACTTACACACCATTTCACCTTATTCCTACTTTGCCAACTTGTAGTGAGATACTGTATTATAATAATTATTATATTTTATATTGTGCTTTTCATTCAATTCAGTGAATCTCAAAGACACTTTGAAAACAAAAGGTAATGAAATGTAGGGGGCTGGCAGGTCGATACCCATCAAAGCTTAGAGCTGCAAGAAATACCAGGTTCATTTTTACTATGGGAGACGGTGAAGGAATGTGGTCATTGTAGCGAGCCAGGCTTTTACTGTGACCCCTGAACTGTAGTAAGGACTAATACAGAAAACGCTGGTCATAAAGTCCTCCATTAAAAAAGAGGAAAGAAAACAATTGCCCCTTTGAGGGAGGTAGTCATTGCAGGAGTATATGAGGAGCAGTGGTTGGCCTGCTGGGCCAGGATGGGCACCTGACCACAGACTGACTGTATATTCCCCCAGCTGCACGGTGGGGTGTTTTTACAGAGGCCTTGTGGAAACACACTACAGCCAAAAACAGAACGAAGAAATAAGGTTCCTAGTCAAATACCGCAAAACCTTTTCCCCCAAATTAAAAATGAATGTGACTAACCAGACCGGCTAAAATTAAATTAATGTTTTAATGGTTATATTTGGCAGTACCATATGAAAGGCATACACCACAACTGGGGCAAAGTTTATTTTGTTTCTCAAGGAACAATTTCCTCCATTAATACATCTTTCCATGGTTGGCAGGGGGCTTTAGGCCCGTGCCGTGCTCAAGCCAAAATGTCCTCTCCTCAACAGCTAAGCTGGATCTGTTCCTAACACCCTGATATGATTCATCATACAGAAAGAACAGAGGATGTTCCATCTATCTTTCACTGTTGAAGCCCACCTGAAGGATGGTTCTGGAATACTCTGACGCTGGAATGTACTGTGAAGTTAGCCTGTTCAAACTGTTTACAGTGTTCCGGATGGAGTCACTGTGACAAGTAACTGTCATAGACTCAACACATAGGATCAATGATGGTCATGCTAGTTTGCCTCCATTACTAACAGGATGTGTTGACCCATGTGTGTTAGTGTTGGGTTTCTCTGTTCTACTGTAACCTGCGTCTAGTTTTACGGTGGAGCTGAGTTCACTACTCCCCCTCAGGGCCAGACCAGACAGACTTCCACCCCAACCCCATGGACAGACAGATAGACAGTGGCTCTTCCAATAGGTGTCACTATAGCACAACATGTTGTTACTGTATAATAACCATGTGTTATTCCCACAAGGTCTGCTTATTCATCATTCCAAACACACAACCCTTACAGTTAGAGTGGCTTTCACCATGGCTGTGTTTATGGATAGAGATGAGGTCTAGCTCCCCCTTCTACACTGCAGTGATTGGGGTCAGTGGGGAATAACATTGGCCTCTTGTCACCGGTGGTCTCCTAACTGAATTTCCCATTCGTCTCACACGGCCTTTCCCGTAATTATGTAAATCTGTTGACTGAATTTGGCGGCAATTCAACATTCAATAAAGTGTAACAACAAGTAATGTGAGGGGAGAGCCTGGCTGGTTTGAATTAGAGGTTCATCGGATGGAGAGAGAAAGGCTGTGGCTCAGCAGTGAACACCTCACACATGGAATGAATTACCAAAGGGAGAGATAGAAGAGTGGAGGAGACAGGGAGCAGGAGGAGGACAGATGGTGTACATTCAGGATAGTTAAGGAAGTAGACGGATGTACCCTATGGAATATAAAGTGACCTGTGTTTGTAGGGTTGTTTAAAACGGCAATAGGTAAAGGAAATGTAAAAGCAGAAAAAGAAATCTGTAAATATCCGATTTTGCTTGAACTTCTTATTGAAATTAGGTCACTGCCAAAAACAGTAATTATATTTGAATGCTCATAATCTTTAATATTGGCTCCCAAAACAAGTCTGCTACGATGGGCCTGATAATACTATTAGCATAATCAAGCTAATTGTCCCCCACAATGAAATCATAGAACTGACTGTGGGTCATTCTCTGTACATCACAGACAACACTAGCCTGATTTTGATAACAATCAATGAAGCATCTTGCCATAGAAAAATGCTAACTTGGGCTTTATAGGTGAGTAAGCTGACCACTACGGCCTAGGTTTGACCCAGACTGTGCCTCTGATAAATGCCTGGGAAGCACGTGGGCAGAGTTCGCCCCAGGCATAAGCAACATAAGCGATGGTTTTGGGCCCCCAACCGCTAGGAGGCCCCACAACCCCAAAGCTCAGTTGGGGTCTTAACTTACTATTGAAAATAAGAATTGGGGGGGGGGTGTTTACTGTTTCCTAGACTAACTTATATAAATAGGGGTGTAGAAGTATCCATTAAACTGGGCCTAGTGTAGTATAAACCCTGGGAGACATGGAAGGTTGGAATCTGGAGTCTGACTCATATTCTGACCCTAACTGCTATTGTTAAACCATGGAGTGAAGACAGCAGGAATTATATTGAGATGCGGAGAGGTATCTCATAAACAGAAACCCTTGTGTTGTTTATCTGCTGAAAAACTTTAGTCCTCATTTTGGTGAATTTTCAACAGGGCCTTTTGTCGGATTAAGGAGGTATTTTTTTATATAACCGCTGGATGTCAGTCCAAATAGTATTTAATCGCACTCAGATAAAAACCTATTATTGACCAGAACCTCTAAAAAATTACAATTTAGTCACTATTGTCCTATTAATAAACATACAATGATTGGCTGTCTTTAATTCATTTATTGCATAAAAGGAAGGGACAAAGTAAGCCTCGCTGTAGTATCAGGTCCATGGGTTTTGCACTTTTATGACTATTCACTTGGTTTCTTTTCACCAGTCAGGCACAATTGATTGCGTTTAAGGTATTTGAACGAAAACAAATACTTTTTGGCTTAAGTGTGGTAACGGTCAGGGATGCATGTTATCAGTCATAAGAGAGCATCGCAGCCAGTCATGCTCTGTAGTATGTGGTAGTGAAGCACATTTTACGAGGCTCCACTGATGAATCAACCTGGACTTCATATCCCATGGTGCCTCAGAGTGATTGATTAGGCTGTTGATTTTTGAGCGCCTCATAACATTTTTTGGTTAAAACCCTGTCAGTCTTCTTGGCTTCACACTGGTTTTTGATTTGGGTCACCTAAAATGCTATTTACGAGGCATTGGAAAATGGCAGACAAGATGGGCAATATAGCTATTATAGATTGACTTAACCAGACTGAATGCTGCACTCCTCAGTCTGGTTACCATGCTAGAAGATGGGCAAAATTAATTTACTTAGCATGACACGTCTGACTGAGCTAAAACTGACCCAAAGGACTCCAAGGGCTATGAAAAAAAAACAGGTCCTGACAAGCTGAGAAATCTGTCCACAATAGAGTAAATATTTTGTATTTGATTTGAAGTGTAATTTCATATTCAACCTCAGAAGAGAAAAAAGCTTTTGTTCTTTGAAGAATCTTTTTGCCTCGGGCACCTTTTGGTTAGGGTGGTGAAATATGTCCAAGAGAGAAAGTGACCAAAAATGTGGCCTCACTGTGCTATGATGGTGAGGAGGACTTTAGATTCAGGGCCGGTGTCTAATGCATCATAACTTCTGCTTGGCTTTGTCAGTAACTCATGGTCATTTCTGGTTATTCAGTTTTACATAAGCAGGTCCATTCCCGTAGCTCTTCGCGAAGCAGCCTGGCCTTTACCCATGGTCCATTAAAATGGGTGGTGCACACTAACCTGCTTATCAACTTGGAGCGACCTAATGTTTTGGAGGAGTTATGGGTCAAAAAGATAGTGGAAGGGACTGGTCCTAAAGGATGCAACACTTACTTGTCTCTTGGCATCATGTGTTGGGCAAATGGGGGATAATGTTGCTTTTATTTATCTGCCCCACAAATGAAATTGAAGAGGAAACTATAGTTTGATTTCTGACTGATCATTGTCAACATGTACAGTATCATGTGTAGTTGTATGTTATTCATGCACCACTGGCACCTTTTGGACAACAATTTGGTGAGATTCATCTTGCCTTAGAAATCCCACATTTACGTAAGTACACTACCTGGCCCGAGGGGAGCACCAGGTAACTGACTGAAAGTGGTTAGTCTCGAGCAATATTTGAATTGGCTAAAATGGGTGGCTGCATCATTCCTGGGGGGCAGCATGTTTACTTTTGCCTTGTTTACTATGGTTTTAGTTCAAGTAATGCTGCATTTGCATTAACACACAAACCAAATATAATACCGTAAAAACTAAAGGCTACCTCAACTTGCTGGCCCCAGAAACATCCTCACACTAAATGGGTCAGAGTTAGAGGACGTTGACGCCTACACTGCCATTCACTTTGTCACCAGCACCCCCATTCACAACCGGTCACTGCATACTCAGCGCCAGTCTCAAGTCCATCTTAGGCAAATCCCCCATCTAATTCAGCTCCCTCCTCAGCATCTTCCAGTAGTCACTGGTCAGTAATCAATTCCACATTTCCTTTTGCCATTTACCATTTCTCTTCTCTTCCACTGATGATACCATGTCATAATTTGAACATTTTCAATTGATTTGGTTAAGTAACGTTTAAATAAATACCACACTTTTGTAACGGAAAAATCACTTGCAATACAGATGATGACAACCTTCTTCTATTGCTCTTCCTGAAAGAGCCAGGGATTCTCATTAGAGGCTATATTATGGACACGTTGTCCTGACTCTTACTGGGGGCCCGGAGGCCACACCTGCTAGGGCCACTCTAAAGTGGGCTGAAGTCAAACCAACCAAGGCCCCCCGATTGCCCTCTTTAGGGAGTCGGTAACAACTAGGTAACTCAACTAAAACTATTTAAATGTTTACCATAGGGGACTGAACTGCTGCCTTTGCCTTCAGGATTAGTAGCACTATTCTGATTGGATATCATGAGGAACTGTCTACGGTGGAGTCGACTGACATCCCAAGGGCTTCGAGAGGGTTGACTTGTGTCTATATAACCCTGTGACATGTGAAAACTAACCCTGACGATGAAAACCTAACCACATTACAGGTTTCCTCCAGTGTTTCGGTTCCCTATCCCCGGTGAACGCTACGGCAAACCGCTTGTCAAGTGTCGCTAATAACTGCCGCCACTTGAACTGTTTTGACTTCTGTGCTGACAAACAGCTCGTCAGATGATCCCAGGATGAATTGAAAGCGCGTCGTTGCGGCGGCCAGACCGGCCGGCAGCTCTGGCGCGGAGAGTCGCCGTCAGTTAGCCTCCGTACGGGAATAGAGGACCCTGGCATGGCTCCGCCTTGAGGACGATTGGTTGTGACAGAGAGAAAGGAAGCTATAATCCAGTACATGGCATAAGCCCAGGTGTGTTTATGTGGCTGCGCGGCAGAGCCTGATACAAAAACAAACAGCTCCTCGCCAAGTGATGGGTGGCATGTAAACCGGCGGGCCGCTGAGGCTTTAGTCAGCTGACGTGTGTTTACGTGTTGCTCATCCTGGTTGGATTGAAGTAGGTCAACTGTACACAGACGCAGCATTCCTCCGGTGTCCCGGGCCCCGTTGTGAAGATGTTACCGGGGGGGGGGGGGTCCTATCCTCTGGTGGCTGTGAGCGGGCCGTTCAAACC
>JACXGI010000010.1:146132-163754 GCA_016801175.1 Esox masquinongy
CCCCCCCCCCCCCCCCCCCCCCATTGTGGGTGTGGCCCCATCCAGGGCCTCTCGCATTACGGCTGGCCTCAATGGGCCCTGGGAATTCTCACCCCGATCTGGTTAGCCTGAACACAAAGCCCTCTGCACGGCCGGGCCAGCCCACTGGTAGCCAGGTGAAAGGGGACTTCCACACTGTACAAACTCCTTATAGACCCCGTAGGTCTGGAGTCTGTGTGGATGACAAATGTGAAATGGCAGGCTGACTTATTGGCATGTTGTACTCATATGAGCTATTTGTATGACTTAGAAACCTGGTAATTAGTTGTTGAGCTAGTAATGTTTATGTTTAGAATTATACGTATTTACTTTTTGCTTAATCATCCCTGGTGTACTCTAAAATCTAGCAGGACATGTGATTTAAATATCACACGAAAACCAAATCTGAGTTTATTACTCGCCCTGTCAGTTGTGACACTTTTCCAAACAACTTTCATCCTGTGTTCAAGGCCGTGTTGTTGCTTTAAATCGAAAGCGACATCCAGATTTATGCAATTTCTCTCGTTCACACTCACAGCTTCACTGTTATTTTTTCCAAAAGCTCCTTTAGGTGGCAGGCTCATTGAATGTTTTTCTATTTTTCCCTTTTGAAGAGGGTGAATAGGAGGAGGGGGAAAGGGCAGTTGTTTGCTTACAAAACAGTGAAGTGCCAGGATGCACTCCTTCCCCCTCCAAGTTCAGTTTAATCTTAACTCACAGCAAGGAAACCAGGCAGTGGCCAAGAACTCGCTACCTCCACAGAGCCTCCTGGGAATAGCCTGGGTGTGTTAACCACGTAAATTCTAACTGTATTTGTCACATGCTTTGTTAACAACAGGTGTAGACTAACAGTGAAATGCTTACTTACAGGTCCTTCCCCAACAATGCGGGGGTACAACAGTTAGATAGAGATAGGAATACAAAATAAATTGTAGCAAGTTATCTGTAATTAACAAATAACAATAACATATTACAGTAGCTTGGTTGTATGGGAATGTTACATTCTATAACATATCTTTACATTATGGGAAGTTGTGAAAACAATAGGTTGTGAAAACACAAAAACTGTCAGTTTGTAATGAGAATCAGTTCATTTCATCAGGGTGCACAAAACACTTCTTTGTTTTTGCAAGAATGTTGATAGCATGACTTTTTGGAGTTCTTTTAAGGTTCCCAGAAAATGCTATTTAGATTGTTGGAATAGTATGGGTACAAGAGATGGGTTTCTAAAACACTAAATATGCTCCATTGTAATGACATTCACGGGTCAGGTGTTTTATATGGCCCATCGGTAGTGTGCCCATATCTACCGGTCTCATCAGTGAGACTGCACCAGTTTCTCCATGTTCCAGCAGTAATACCTCAGTACTGAAGCGTGTGCAACTCAGGAACATCCTCTCCTCTTTATCCCCAGACAATAGAGTTTACACTGAACAACCAGTGATGTCACCCCTCGCTTGTCTTATTTTCGCCCCTATCACATTTCTGTGCTGCATGCTCTCTGTACTTTAGAACTTGAGGGGGAAATGATAGTGGTCTCATGCACATGCATTCATGCTCTTTCTCACACGCGCACACACAACAGAATGACAGACAGCTCACATCGCGCAAGCAATGTGATCATCACACGCACCTCTGAGCCAAGCTCTATTCACTCTACAGCCAAGAGTAATGATTAAAACATGTTTTTGTTAAGCCTTGATGTTGGGCCCTGAGTCTGTTGTCAATGATTTAGTAATATCAAACAAACAAACAAAACAATATGCTTACCTACACTGGAAGTATAACAATGAAACCAGTATCTTCAGTGTAACATATCAGTTACGTTAGCATGTCCAGTGTAACAATGTTTAAACTAGTATCTGTGGTGTAACAGAACATTTACACAAGTATAACCTGTGTACAGTAGTAGAACATTTCCATCCGTTTCTTCAGTGTAACAGAACATTTCCATCAGTTTCTTCAGTGTAACAGAAAATGTATACTAATATCTCCAGTCTAACATAACATGTATGCCAATTTCTCCAGTGCAACATAACATTTACACCAGTTTCTCCAGTGTAACGTAACATTTACACCAGTTTCTCCAATGCAACATAACATTTACACGAGTTTCTCCAGTGTAACATAACGTTTACACCAGTTTCTCCAGTGTAATCTGTTGTATGTTTGTGTTTGCGTCTTTGGGATAGAGACAGAGAAAGAAAATTCTGGTCTCCCTGACAGTTATATTCTTTCTACGTTTTAAACAGGAAATATTGATCTTGGCCGAACATTTCAAAACCGATTCCTTTGGGTCTACCTTGTGGACAGCACTACACCGTCATTTTGGTTGGACCCAAAAGTTTACTCAGCCATGAATGGATCCCAGTGTTGTTCTAGTACGGTTCAGGGCATCTCATCATAAGTAGGGCTTTTGAGCTACAAGCTGGACACCACTCTGCCCACATGGCTCCATCTGAGCGGCTTTTGATAATAAAAAAAATAAGCCTACCACAGAGATTGGGAGGTCTGTGTCGATCCCATAGAGAACTCTGGTTCCATGGGGAAAGAGGGGAGTCCAAGCCAAAGATACACATGACCATACATGCATGTGTTTTATATGTGCTAAGGTGCACACACAGACATAGAGACCCACACATATATATACAGTGCCCTCCACCATTGTTGGTAAAGATGAGCAACAAAAACAATGGTATTGTTGTTTATCAGCTTGACCTTTCATTCCAAATATTAATGAAATTGTTTAAACTGAGGTAAAATTGTTCAGATTAAAAGAAAATATTAATCAATATTTTTTTTTATCAAAAACTGTCAATTATTGGCACCCTGAGAAATTTTTATGACCGAAATCTCATAGAAGTGTCTTCCAACTCATATGAGTCATTAGGAACTCTCAAGTGATCATCCATGACTTTCTGTTTCACTGGGATATAAAGTGCATTTGAAAATTAGTCAGACCCTTAATTTTTTTTTTACAAATTATGTGACGTTACAGCCATATTCTTAGATTAAATATGTACATAATGTACAAAAAAAATCAACATCTGAATGTTATATTTACCTAAGTACTAAGACCAATGACAAACGAAATTGAGCACCCATGAGTTTGAAGGAATTGTCAATAGAGCTCTGAGACAGAATTGTATCAAGGCACATGTCTACCAAACAATTTCTGCTTCGTTGAAGAACAGACTCCAAGAACTCTCTCCAAGAACAGACTGCCCTCCATTATTTATAAATGGAAGATGTACAGAAACCACCAAACTATTCCTAAAGCTTGCTCCCCGGCCAAGATGAGCCTTCTGGGAAGAGGGGCCTTGGTCAGGGAAGTGACCAAAAACCTGATAGTCACTCTGCCAGACCACCAGAGTTGCTGTGTGGACATTGGAAAAATTTCCTTAAGGACAACTATCTCTGCAGCAATTCACCAATCAGGACTTTATGTTACAGTGGCCAAACAGAAGCCACTCCTCAGTAATATGACAGCCCACTTGGACTTTGCCAAGATGCACCTAATGGACTCTCAAGCCATAAGAATCAAGATTCTCTGGTCTGATGAAACCAAGATTGAACTCTTAGGTCTGAATGCTAAGTGTCATGTCTGGAGGAAACAAGGAACTGCATATCAGTTGGCTAATGCAAACCCTACAGTGAAGCATGGAGGTGGCAGCATAATGCTGTGGGGATGTTTTTTGGTGTCACGGACGGGGATACTAGTCAGGATTGAGATAAAGATGAACGGACCAAAGTACAGACAGATCCTTGATGAAAACCTGCTCCAAAGCCCTCAGGGCCTCAGACTGGGGTGAAGGTTCACCTTCCAACAGGACAACGACCCTAAGCACACAACGAAGACAACGTCTGGAGTGGTTTCGGGACAAGTCTGTGAATGTCCTTGATTCCCAAGCCAGATACTGGACTTGAACCCGATTGAACATCTCTAGAGAGATCTAAAAATGGCTGTGCAGCAACATTCTCCATCGAACTTGACAGAGCTTAAGTGGATCTGCAGAAAAGAATGGAAGAAACTCAGAAAATACAGGTGTACTGAGCTTGTAACGTCATAACCAAAATGACTCAAGGCTGTTATCGCTGCCAAAGGTGTTTCAATAAAGTACTGAGTGAAGGGGTCTGAATACTTAAGTGTGATATTTCTGTTTTGTCTTTTTATACATTTGCAACATTTTCTAAAACATAGTTTTGATTGGTCAGATGGGGTATTGTGTTTAGATTGGTGATGGACAAAAGCAACTTATTCCATTTAAGAATAATGCTGTAATGTAATGTGGAAAATGTGAAGAGGCATGAATGTACTGTAAAAATGAGGTGACACACATGCCTAACGCAATTATTCATGTAGTATTGTGTGGAAAGTCGGAGAACACCCAAAACAAATGATACAAAAGGTTGTTGACTTTCATAAATTAGGAAAGAACTGTAATGAAAAATAATATTAACAACACACCTGAATATAACCATCTATATGTGCCAATTAAGATGCCACATCCATGCCAACAAGCTATTTGAAGAGAAGAAAGCCTCTACTCTCATCAATAACTAAATGTCAGTGCCTCGAGTTTACTAAATGTAATTGGAACTTTTATTAGAACCAGGTTCTATGGTCAAAGGAGACAAATTTAGAGCTTTTCTGGCTACAAACACTAGAGGTGTTGTTAGTGTTGTATGCTGAAAATACTTGAATCCCCACTGTGACGTATGTTGGTGGATATTTGATGTTGTGGGGCTATTTCCTTTTAAAGGCCCCGGACACCTTGTTATAATACATGGCATTATGGCTAAACCTGGGATTTCGTCGGATATACCAGCAGGAAAATAATCCAAAGCATTCCTCCAGATCCACACAAAATGTCTCAGTGACTACATAATCAAGCTTTTGAAATGGCCCTCCTAGCCCCTAACCTGACCCCGATTTTAAAACCTGTGGGGAGAGCTGAAGAGGAGAGTCCACAAGTGAGGAACAAGGACCCTGAAGGATCTGGAGAGATTCTGCATGGGTGAAGTGGTTGAGTCTCTGCATGGATCAATGGACTTACATCCTTTTTCTATGTATTCTCCCAGCTTATTAAACATAGGAAAAGACTAAATGCTGTTACCTTGGCAAGGGGAGGGTGCACAAAGTAACAAATGCTGGGGTGCCACACCATGGTTTTGTTTTGTTTTTCTTTGAACAACTTCATGTTAATTAAAGGTTGGATTTCTGTCACAATTTCAATGATCAAGCTGATGAGCAATCTTTTCATTGTTTTTTTGCTCTTATTTACCAGTCCTACCAATAATTGTGGCGGGCACTATACACACACACCCTGCTGAACCTTGTCTGCTCTGGCAATGGTAGCAGGGACCCATGTGTTAGTGCTTATGCCACTCCTCATGTCATTAGTCAGGCTTTACTAGAACCACTGCACAGCATTATAGCACTGACAGAATATTACAGCACAGGCCACAAAAAAAACGACTTGGAAGAATGTGTTGAGATGACTGCTGATTCCAAAAAAGCCATTATTTTCCTATATACATATATACTATATACACAGACTGGAAAATTTGGCCTCTGGTCCCGAAGGCTCCAATTTACTTCTGAAAGTCCTCATTTATAGTGGTACTGCATAAAGCCAGGGATGGAGAGAGGAATAGCCAGGGATAGAGAGAGAAGTGGTTAGAGATGGAGAGAAGTATAACCAGGGATGGAGTGAGGAATTGCCAGAGATGGAGTGAAGTATAACCAGGGATGGAGTGAGGAATTGCCAGAGATGGAGTGAAGTATAACCAGGGATGGAGTGAGGAATTGCCAGGGATGGAGTGAAGTATAACCAGGGATGGAGTGAGGAATTGCCAGAGATGGAGTGAAGTATAACCAGGGATGGAGTGAGGAATTGCCAGGGATGAAGAGGGATAACCAAGGATTGAGGAATATGTAGAGAAGACTGTGTCATTGTTTTCCCTCCTTTTTATTGACAGTTTAACACGTGTGTGTGCACAGACACAGTCAGTTACATTTCTCTGACCTCACTCGCTAGTTTGATACTCGGAATGTTGGGTGCCGGACGTTCTTGTTCTGCTCTGATGCTTGCGCGATAGTAAACTGCGTGCGATGGTAAACTGCGTTCAACTTGGGGAAAAAAATCATATTTCATAAAAACATTCTGTTTTTCTGTGGCAGCGCATCACATATTAGTGGCGGGCCGCCACTGTTATTACAATAAGAGGGAAACACTGCTGTGTGCTAATTTTACATAATGAAGGAGAGTGAACAGATGTGAATCGACTGAGGGTGTCTGTGAGTGGCAGCGACACAGGGTCAAGTGAGATGTCTGGCTGATGTGAAGCTTAATACTGCTGTGCTGTTGGAGAACGACAGATGAAATAAACTCAAGGTGTTTAAAGTCTACACTGAATTGCTGGGATGATGTCTTTAGTCAGTTTATCTATTGCGATGTCATTACAGCTGCAAATTGAACAACCTGTCCACTCTGACTTCCACTGGTTGACTTCTCTGTTAGTTGTTGTTGATTTCATGACAGATGGATGGAAGACTGGAGAGAAGGATGTTAGAGGCCTGGAGAGAAGGATGTTAGAGGCCTGGAGAGAAGGATGTTTGAGGCCTGGAGAGAAGGATGTTTGAGGCCTGGAGAGAAGGATGTTTGAGGCCTGGAGAGAAGGATGTTTGAGGCCTGGAGAGAAGGATGTTTGAGGCCTGGAGAGAAGGATAATTATTATGGGTCACTTCGAGACAGAACTGGAGGGAAATGGAGAGATTACACTGTGCGGTGTGTTACCCCTTCCAGATGTTTGGCATTTTGTCTTTTCTTCTCACCTCCCACGTCTCATCTCCCTCTACACACACCTTTCCATGTTAGCACAGATGCCTGTTAGCATGGCCGGAGGTACGGGTGCCCATTTTGTGAATGATAGTCCAAAGGGAGAAGTTAAAATGCTTCAGATATGACGGTTTTCTTTGGTCTCCCTGAAGGCTAGTCATTTTCTGCCTTGTCCGGGGACATCAAAAACTAATGAATCAGGGGAATGTGTGAAAAACCTGCTAAGTGAACCCATGGTATGGTAGAAAGTGGTATATTGTGCTGTCACGGTCAAGTGGTAATACTCCCAGCTCTATGCACATATGTGGCTCTCTGCCAGAGGCCAGGGTTCAATACCCTTCACCACTGTCTCCTCTTCACCTGTTTCCCTCATTCCAACTGTCAATAAAAAGCAATGAAAAAACCATCCAGTCTGAAGTGTCCACTTTCCATATTTTAATACTGACATGGTATGGTACTGAAAGCGCCCGTCGTTGCTAATGTATTCTTTGTTTTTACTTCCTAGCTGAGATACCAGCATGGCCTGTCCACTCCAGACCTCCGTCAGACCCTTCCAAACCTCAAGAACTTCCTGGAACACGGCCTTCTAGTCCGATGGTGAGTAAGATTAACTGACTCTCCTAGTGTCTCAACTACCATATCTAGAAGTCTGGTCCATTGTACTTTACATCCGGTTCACTTTAGAGCGTTTCTGTTGAAATATTGGTGTAAAGAGCCCTAGATAGTTCTTAGGCTTCTTTAAGACTGTCTTAAGTAGTTCAGAGTTCATTGCTACATGCTGCGTAACTTCCTGTGTTTGTTTGTAGCTTTTCCATTTGGTCAATCCATTCATGACAACACAATTCACCTTATAGGGGCGGATATTGATTCTGATCTCCTGAGCCTTAGGCTTTGAATGACCTCGCCATAGAACGTGAGACTCAACCCAGAGTATGGACTAGAAACACTTCAGTCTACATTTGCTTGCACCTCCATCACAGAAGATGGACTTGAACAGGGACACCTTGTCTAGTCTGAATGATGCGACACGGACTCCATCCTACACAAATCCCTATTAAGGGGGACCTTTCATTCTTCCACCTGATTTGCTCTCCCAGTGTCAGTGAATTGGAAAATGTGTGTCATAACTTTAATTGAATAATCTTTTGTCTTGAGTGAAAAGAGGCCATGCAAAGCGGTTGAGTCTTCCTCACTCCATGGAAGTGGTAGCCATGAAGACAGAGGAAGATGGATGAGAGGTGGCCAGCTCGTTGTATAGGGAGGCTGGGGAGTGGGGGTGGAAGGGGGGCAGATCCACCACTCTTCTTTGGGCTCTGGGGCCTCGCTTCACTGACAGACAACAAGGCCATAGGGGATGGAACAAGAATCCCAGTGTGTTGACTCAGGAATCCCTGGCTAAGAACTGTGAAAGTTCTGTTTCCGTCTCCGGGGCTGACCTGGCCATGTCGAAACATGCACACACACATTGTTCTGTTTCCGTCTCAAGGTCCTGTCTTGCGAGAGCATGTCGTACACACATCTACACACGCCGGGCCGAAACACACGTCGCAGAGGCGGTGGGGGTCGGCTGCACACACTAACTCAGACTTACAGCACCGTGTGTGTGTGTGAGAACGTTTAGTCGGTGTTAACAGGCCATAAGTTAGGTCCGCGTCATAGGACCTACATAGTTCTCCTGTCTAACTGACTCAGACAGCAGGTACTGGGGGACAGGAAGGTGGTCTGACACTGCCTCTGCAGTGGGGACGACATGCATTCATTCCTGCTCTCCTTTTGTACGGGACTTCTTTTATTGCCTTTCCTCCCCACCATATCGCTTCCAGTCCACCACTGCCCGAAAAAGCCTAAATTCAGATAGTATTTCCAGCAGAGGGGCCAAGCGTATGAAATATGGATGCATAAAAATGTTGTGCGGCAGCTGCAGGGAGTTAACCGGTAGGCTGTGAGAGGGAAAAGGGGTTTGATATCCGTTCTCCTCCCCTCTCCTCCACTCTATATGGGGGTGGGATATGGTGATGAGGCGAAGGCCTGTCCAAGGGAACCATTTCCATCCCTGAACTGTGTAGAGACATTTCCCCCTCCATATATAGCTAATTCAGCATGCACAATAAGCTGCCTAGGAGGGCCCTGCTCATGCATGGGAATATTGGCTTTATTCAGGGGACTTCGTTGGAGACTACAATATATTGGGATGTTTAATGTTTACACTGAAAACATCCCAATAATGTTTCTATACTGATCTCTTCCTGATGGAGCAGTTAGAAACAGATTGAAAACTTGTTCTCAGTTGCACAAAAGAAAGCACAGGTATATAGAAATGCAATGGCTTGTAAACCACTTTCCTTAAAATTACCTATGGTTTTTTAGAACTAAGCATGGGGTTAAGTGTTTGTGAACCAGTTAAATTTAGGGCAAATACAAGATAGAAATAAACAGTAAAAAAAAATGTTTTATGTTAGAAGTCATTGCTTCTTGCTTTGTAAAATGGAACAGCCTCCTGAGTTTAGAACAAATTCATTGAGCTCCTATCCGTGGCTCCACATCCGTGGAGGCTTTGGCAGACGTTCACAGATCTTAAGCCCAGGCCAGAGGACCGGGGATGGGGTGAGAGGGCTGGATGACTGGACACAGCCCAGCCTCCGGCTGCTCCCCGGAGGTTCTGAAGCCAGAAAACCACTGGTGAGAGAACAGTGATAACAGACGTGAATCTAGATTCTTCGCTGCTGCATTCATACATTGACACAAGTGTGCATCCGCCAACTCACACAGACACACACACACAGACAGAGAGAGACACACACACACACAGACAGAGATAGACACAGACACACACAGGCAGACACACACACACACAGACAGACAGAAATAGACAGACACACACAGACAGTCAGAGACACACACACACACACAGACAGACAGACAGACAGACAGACAGACAGACATAGACACACACACACATGCACAGACAGAGACACACACGCAAACAGAGATGCACACACACACACACACACACAGGGACAGGGACCCACAGAGACAGAGACACACACAGACAATCTCACACACAGACACTTTTTTAATAATTTCATCATTACTACTTTGGCTAATTGAATCATTTCTGCCAGTTTAGGGTACAAAAAAACTCTGTCGGGGGGACCTTGATGTAGTTCACACCTCTTTTTTGAATGGGCTGTCTTTATCTCTATGCCTTACAAAACAGCTGAGAATGAAGTCAACTACAGTGTAGTTATTATTGGCAACAGTGTTAGTGTTTATACTTAGAACTTGTTCAATATGTTATACATGCTGTGGTGATTTTGATACGATGGTTTCGTTCTTCATCTTCAAAAGGCCAGACTTGCAGACTTGCTCTATTATAATAAGATCACTTAAATTCCCCTCCATTCCCGTTGTGATTACAATATTTCAGCTATAATATTCAATTTTGTTGGTCCTTTGGGATTTTGTTTGCCACGACATCAAAGCCTGAATCATATCATTGTGTTTTTTGGCCCTGATCATGGTTCCTTAGCAGGAATTGAATATGAAGAAAGCTATGCCTTGAAGTCAAAATGAGGTCTGTCTAAGGATAAGACAGTGGAAAATATTTGGTTTAGTAAATTCCTGCCCTGCCTGGAATATCCAGGGCTGAGTGACACAAGCAGAAAGGAAGTGAGACCCGTTCAAAACAAACATGTTTTCAGGAGGAATGGATCCATCTGCCGGTGGCCATGCCTACTCTGGGGCTAATGGTTTACACAGAGAGCCCAGGTAGTTTTATGTGGTGAAATCATTGACAAGAAACTCTGCTGAGGCTTGGGAGGACTAGTAAAATGTAATGATGAGTTAAAACATCCTGAGGGAGGTAGTGGCTCCCTTTGGTTGTAAATCTTGATCCTTCAATGTCCCACCTGAATGAAAGGACAACATACAGTACAACTAGCCTGGCTATACTACCGACAATACTGTACAATACAACCACCCAGGCTGTACAATACAACCACCCATACTGTACAAAACAACAATACAAGCCAAACTATACAATATTACCGTCAATACTATGAAAGAAATCCAACAATACAATGTGCAATGTAGCAATAACCTTTTCCTTTTAAAACTGGTCAGCATCTAATGTTTAGTATGTCATTTATAGCGACATGGTTTATGGGGAGAATGGGCTATTTGATTTAAAAGCAGACTACAGTATGCTGCTTCTTGTTGTTCTAATACTCTGCCACATGTCCTCCATCTCTCACTGTCCTTTCACTCTATGCTTTTCCATTTGTTCTAGTCTTTTGTAAGCACACTGCTACTCAGTACCTCAGAGCAGATTAATACCTACTGTGCTCTGCTATGCCTGGTACACAAAGGGAGACAGACTAGTTTGTTAAAACAAATAATAATGGACAATTTTTGTATTTAGGAACCTAATCTGTATTTTTCAAGGCTGACCATGTATTTTTGTAATTAATTAATATGAATAGTTTTGGATTATTGTCATGAAGATAGAGAGCAAACAAAAACACTAAGAAAGGCTCCAAAAACACCCAAATACGTAATACATTTTGTGCAACTTGAAACATGTTTTCCTGTGCATGCTCCTCATCTTTGTATTGTCCTGAAAACAGAAATTGACCTTAAAGATTCATAATGTTGTAATTCCACAACTAAGGAGACGTCTCCACTCTCTCCTCTGTGTCCTTCCACCTCTGTCCCCTTGATCGTCTCTGCAGCAACTTCAAGGACTCCATTGTGCACCTGTTCAAAGAAACCAGTTTAGAGAGAGACTTAATAAAACAATCGTACTACAAACAAGAAGTGGCTTATCAAACCTTCCCAGAGAAGAGGCGGCCATGTGTTTTCCAATCTGATTGTTTATCATATCACTGTTTGTGTGACAGGGCCAAAGCACATGCAGGCTTCTCTGTCGGCCAGCACTATCCTAGGTCCTAGGTTGTCCTGACGCTGAGATGGATTACTGTGTGGCAGAGGTACTGGGAGAGAGCCCATATTAATTCAAATCAGGGATGCATCTGTCTCAGAGCCCTGCCATGAGGACATCATTTAGCAGCTACAGTATCAGACGGAAGGCAGTCATTAGCATGTTATAAATTACACATGGAATGTTTGAAAAAAAGCTTAATAAACAGTCGGCTCCGCTTTTCCCACCTGTCCTGTGTTTGGGAATGCCAGGCCTGGGCCACAGTTTGCTTTTGCTGGATGGAATTATAATTCCATACTCATGGAAGGTAACATTTCTTTGTTTTTGCTGTGTGCTCAAATACTACAATGATTTTGAGTTCACAAATATGACATATTAATGGCAAACTACTGAACCTTTGTCCTTCTGGAGAAAGGACATGTTTGGCGTATGCCATAGTTATAGGATATATCATCATTATCGGCCATGTGAAAACAGTTGCATTAGATTCTGTTTTCTGATGGATGAGCACAGAGCAGCACAATAGATCTCTAGTTACAAAACAGTTTCACCCCAGATGATCTAAATTCAGTATTTTGACTGGCTTAACATTGCATGAAGGTCTGACCTCATCTGGTCTGTTCCTGTGCGCTTGTAAATTGATGACCAATAAGTATTGTCTGGTATGACATAGGCCATGACCTATAAGTATTGTCTGGTATGACATGGGCCATGACCTATAAGTATTGTCTGGTATGACATGGGCCATGACCTATAAGTATTGTCTGGTATGACATAGGCCATGACCTATAAGTATTGTCTGGTATGACATGGGCCATGACCTATAAGTATTGTCAGGTATGACATGGGCCATACGCTGTTTTCCTTTGTTCTGTATGGTTCTTTCATTGGACATTCTGGACTGAGGTAGATCCGTGTCTTGTCTCGTTTCTATGACTCATCAGGAATGAGCCCTTCATGCATCCGTGTGTGTGTCGTCGTGTGTGTGTTCTTAAACCCTGTGTCAGTGACCTGTCTCCACCGGGGCCAGGACCTTCTTAACAAGCCACGGTGTGTTGAGCCCTGTAGTGTTCAATTAAGCCATTAGGCAATGGCCAGTCAGTCGCTGTGTTTGACACATCCGCTGGTGAAGGAAGGATGCTGTGTTTGACACATCCGCTGGTGAAGGAAGGATGCTGTGTTTGACACATCCGCTGGTGAAGGAAGGATGCTGTGTTTGACACATCCGCTGGTGAAGGAAGGATGCTGTGTCTGACACATCCGCTGGGGAAGGAAGGATGCTGTGTCTGGCACATCCGCTGGGGAAGGAAGGATGCTGTGTCTGGCACATCCGCTGGGGAAGGAAGGATGCTGTCTTTGACACATCCGCTGGGGAAGGAAGGATGCTGTGTCTGGCACATCCGCTGGGGAAGGAAGGATGCTGTGTCTGGCACATCCGCTGGGGAAGGAAGGATGCTGTGTCTGGCACATCCGCTGGGGAAGGAAGGATGCTGTCTTTGACACATCCGCTGGTGAAGGAAGGATGCTGTGTGTCCTGTATGTGTGTGCCTTGCTGTGACCCACCAGACGAGCCTTTATCTGACAGACAGCAAGGCGTCTGAATCAGGGACGTCACCCGTCAGTGACCTCACAGCCCCGTTAACCTGTTTAACTACCCAGGATCACTTACTCAGGCTTCCCTGCTCTCTAACCAGCTACAGGTGGACTTCTGACAGCACAGGCGCCTGATTTTGCCTGGACCACATGAGATATGCCCCGAATGACTCCTGTCATAACTAATTGACCAGGTTAAGTGTACTGGGTGTTGATGTGGACATCTTCTCCAAGTTAATTTATGGTTAGAGTTTGCGTGGTGCAAATGGGGATTGCCGAGTCCAGATGAGATCTGCCCGGCCGTGTCTGTTATCTGTTATTCAGCAAAATGTCTCAAATACCTTCTAGGAGGCATGCTGTGAGCTTCCTCTCCGCCGGGCGCTGCCGTCGCATAAGCTGAGCAAATGTTTTTGAATGTAATAATGGGGAGTGATTTGCAGTGCGCCAGCTGTCTGGGCTTTGGATCAGGAGGAATGAGATCAATGCAGAACCATGTCCCATCAGAGAGGTCTGGGGGCTTGGGAGGGGAGGCCTTCCTCCCTCTCCCCATCCCCATGGCCCTCATTGGATGTGAAAGACTTATGAGCATATCCATCATCTCTTTTATTCTTTCTTTCATTGTTTCTCTCCTCTCCCACAGTGACCGACACCATGTCTCCAGCTCCATCCCGGTCCCAACAGGAGCCAAGTCTCAGCTTGGTGTCTCGGTTGCGTCTGAGGTAGGCTTCCCCACCCACACCAGCTCTCCGGACCGGGGCTCGCTGAGGAAGAGGGCCAGCTCCGAGGCAGACAAGCAGAAATACAAGGCCAGCCCTCCTCCGAGTTACAACAAGGCAATGGCCATAGCCCCACCCCAGGGGGGCCTGGTGCTCCCCGACCCCTCCCCCAAGCACTTGTCCTCCTCCTTGGACACCAGCATTGACCTGGCCAAGACTCTGGAGGTCCAGGCGCGTCAGGTGCCTGCCCCGGGGGAGGGCGACAGGGCGGTGGAGGGGGGAGTAGATCTACAGGTAGTAAGACAGCTGGAGGAGACGGAGGAACAGAAGTCCTTCAGCGCCGGTGGAATCACAGGAGGCTGTGATCCCACCGGCAACCCTGCCGGGTTCACCACCGGTCAGTCAGAGGAGGCGGTGCCCACCAGCGGGCAGCACACGGACCTCAACATGAACGGCTCAGTGATGCCAGGCGAGGGAGTGGCGGGGCAAGCGGGGGAGCGAATGGTGCCCGTGTCACTGAACCCAGAGATGTGCTGTTCTGTGGAGGAGGCGGAGGAGATCATGGGGACGGAGGCCACGGGCCTGGGGGGCGGGGCCAGGCTGGAGGACTACCCCTGCATCCCTGTGGAGGAGGCCGTGGCCGTGGAGTGCGACGAGCAAGTGCTGGGTGAGCTGGATGCCGCCGGCTTTGAGGAGTTCTCCCGCCGCATCTATGCACTTAACGAGAACATGTCCAGCTTCCGCAGGCCACGCAAGAACTCCTCCGAGAAGTGAGGGCAGGATGGCAGGGAATGAGGGGAGGCCGGGCTGAGAGCTCAGGACAGAGCCGGGCTGGGATGAGGAATGAGTTGTGGAGTTGTGAAGTGCAGAGGGGGGACGGTTTTGTGTGCGTGTTCCTCTCCCAAGCATTAATACAAAGAAACGTAGGAGTTACATGATTACCAACTTGCACTTCTTCTCTAAAACATTTCTATTATCCTTTACAAGAAATAAAGCGATTGTTTGTGGTTGAATTGCTTCCCGGGCCTCCTTTCAGGATGCTTGGCAGTGTTGTGGGATGGAGGGAGACTGTGCCGGGTGACCTCCTCTGCCAACTAAATGCATCCTACCTTAGTTCCTTCAAGTAAGCAGTGATCTAACAAGTGTGTCCTAACTCATACCTGTCAGTTCCTGTTGTATCAGTAATGACTCCAAGACGAGTTAGGCCCTTCAGCATGGCTTAGGGAGAGAGAGGAGTTACATCAAAGATCTATCCCACCTTAGACCTTTGACCTCTGTCGCCTATTAGAAAACCAGCTGATCAGTAGGTCAGCTTACACTGTTGGCTTAATCAGATACTCCCTTACTGTTCCACCCCGCGCCTCCAGGTCCAAAATCCCAACCAGCCGTTGGACAGGCTGCTCTGTCTCTACCCCCTGGGGCCATCGCTGATCTGTTCTCACTGAGGACCAGAAATGAATAGAGGGGGGGTAGGCTGACACATGTTAGCTAATGGCACATTACAGGATAGGATGGTATGTTTCTGTCTTTCTCCTCCATACCTGCTTTATCATTTTGTTGCTGTTTCATTAAGCACCATTCATATAAAGTATTAAAATGAAGTCCAATAATTAGCATATTATTCAATAGACCAAAAAATGAATAATATGTACTGTATTCTGCTGGAATGTCTCAGGCTCTACATATGCTAACCACCTTCTAGATTTTAGACTTTGTGTCTGTTTTTACTTTCTTTTAATTCCTTTTCCTTGTTAAATATTTTGTTTCTTTCAGTTTTCTCCATTGGCAATACGTGTGTTATTTAATGTATCTCACAGAGTTTGTTTCTTTGGTTTGTTGCACAGTCAGTCATTGATAGTACTTTTTAAGTGTTAAACCTGTCACAACACCAAATCTTCAGATTCAAATGTTCCAAAAACAAATTGTGAGTTGAAACCAGTAGGGTGTACTATGTTCCGAACAAGATCTCCCCAAGATCTAGCTCGGATTGGATTCTGATGCTTCAAATTGGAATCCAATTTACACTGTGATATTAGGGGGTCTCTGTGTGCACCAGCTTGAGCCAATTGTTTGTATGGGCCTTATAGTGAAACTATGACTTTTATCTATAAAAATAATGGTTTCGTTTTGGAATGAACACAATCGGTCATATGTTCATCTGACTGTCAAACAAATCACTTCAAAAAGTAGTCTTCCTGTGCACATACACTAGAAAGTCATTCCAGCATCGAAACAGAAACTGTACTGTTACTTGCACAGATAAACATAACACAACAACATGCATGTTCAAACTAGAGAACAGTGAGTCATGACTTGTTTTTCCAGTGATTTGTTCATTTTAGTAGTTCCTTTGACCTGCTGGACAGAATTTAATAATTAATTCTACGGCAGAATGATATTGCTTATCCCTCTGTCATTGTCTCTCAGGAGACTTTGAAGTGTGTGTGCTTGTCGCACGTAATTTTCATTGAGACAATGTTGAACCATCAATCTGTGGCAGAGTCAGAACCACATTTTTATTTGTGCCGAATTCAAAATAAAAGTTATCTTGTGAATTGAGCCGGCTACTGTATGGTGTGAAATGGGCAAAGCGGCCTTTCCTTTATTAGGCTACCTACTGTTAATGTTGTCTATAATATTCTTTGGTATACTTATCAGTGCACAGAACCTTTTTCGTCAATCCTATTTATACAATTATTGTATAGTCATATCAGCATCATACCGTGAGTTAAATTTCTTATGCAACATTACCAATATGTAAATATGTAACACACAAAAAGACATTTCATTAAGACATGGTTTACCAAACCTCTCTTTGGACCCCAAAATGTTTAAAATGTTTGTTTTTACCCTAAAATGGCACAACTATTTCATGACTCTGTTAACCATCAAGCTTTTGAATGGTTGAATTAGTTGCGCCAGTTTAGGGATGAAACAACAAACAACTGGGGAGGATCAAGAAGAGGTTTAGAAAACTCAATATCAATAAAATATAAAGGGGATGATGAAGCAATTTTTGTTTTTGAGGGAGGGAATTATGATTTAATGACCAATGATTTAATTGGTCTGTGACTTAACCTGCCCCCTATCCAGTTAGATCTAGAGGATATCTTGCAATTCATATTAACCTGGCTATCATTTGAGTCACATTATTGTGATCATTGGCATTTTTGTTGTTTATCCGGCCCTCATATCAAGACCAACTTATACATAATTGATTGCATACATTTATTGCCTGAACATGCATTTTCACATGGTAATCCCAACTTGGGACTCAAGTGGCCTCAAGTTACCTTGCTAACTCCTCAACCCAGCTACAGTACCTTGTACACTTCACAGGTCTGCTTGTGTTCCCTGTGTATTGCTCTGGAAATGGGCCACAGAGTTCCCAGTAGAATAAACCCAAACTGATATGGCCAACTGATTTGTATGCTAACCACCAGATACAACAAATATGGATTTAAATCATCTAGTTCCCTAGAAACGTTCCAACTTATTTTTATTATGATCAAGT
>JACXGI010000010.1:163854-210237 GCA_016801175.1 Esox masquinongy
TGTGTGTGTGTGTGTGTGTGTGTGTGTGTACGTACACGTGTACTTGTGTGTGTGTGTGTGTGTGTACATGTATTTGTGTGTGTGTGTGTGTGTGTGTGTGTTTGTCAGTCAGTCGGTCATATGCACACGCCCAACAACTGGTGTCATAATGTCTTAATTGTCCCTCATGATCCGGTCTGACATGACTCTAATCAGGCCATCAGGAAGGATCAACCAATAAACTTCAAAGTCAGATGGATAAAATTGAAGGTCTCACCCACTTCATTAAAATGACAGATTCTTTTGATGTCTATGCTAAAATGCTCTTTTAGTCATTCCAATCTCTAATCTTTCTAATCTGTCAACAGACTGAAATGTACCAACCTTAGGCAGATTGCAGTTCTGCATATTTTGGAAAGGGACCCAACTTATTAAGGACATGGAACTACCACCCTGCTTTTGTCCTTGTTCTTGTGTATTTTTTAACATCTCTGCCCCAAAAACATAATCAGCACTTCTACTAGCAGAATACGAATATCTAATCGTAAGATTGTTTTGGACGAACAAATGTCACGTTGTGATCTGTGTTCAGAACTGGCTGACCACTTCAGGTGTTCAGGGGCAAGACGCGGTTGTGCGATACCACATAGAGTCTGCAGAAAACAGGTTTAGGGAGCTAGATCAGAAAGGAATTAACAAGGTGAGAGGCCCAACTGAGACCAAACACTGTCTTCTCTTACAGGTGCTGTTTTTGTCTCACAAAGTGAGAGGTTTTTGTATGGCGGTCAAAGAAATTGTTGAATTTTGTCAACATAAAACATAAATGTTTTTAGGTTAGGCTTTTTTTGTTGAATATCCGTTTTGTACTGCTTAGGTTGTAATGCTAGTGACGTAATTAGGACAAGTCACTTCATAACTATTTTGAGAAAAAATGTATTGCAGCTTTCGTAATAATAATAAGTCAGTTGACGTGAACACCCTCATTCAATATTAATAAAAACCTTTTCAAATACAAAGCTCTATCCATCAATTGAAAGAAAAGATTAAGCGAGAGCCTGACTTTGTGTCAATAGCATCAAGTTTTGCTCTGCACAACTTCCATTGTTGGGGTGTAGGTATTACAGTGTCAACATCTCGGCATACAGGCGCCTTTTCATCATGTCCTTAGCTACGACCGAGATTTTGCCTGTGCTACATCCCTGCCTGTCCCTTGAGAAACATCTTCCTTAAACCTAAGGATTCGAATAACGTTCTGCGCATCACTCACATCCACGGTTCTCTTTTTTATACCTCATCTTCTTCTTAACCTTCAACCAATGTCATCGGCATGAATATGTAGCCTGGAATATCAACATATCTGCCTCATTTCTGAACGGCTGAAACTTGGCAGGGATTTTACCTTTTTGTTTTATGAAGGCTGTCTGTCTCTTTGAACGTGGATATATTGCCATAACACCAGCAAGTCTACACACTGCAGCGTTTTATATGGTGATGAAGTCATTTTTTGTTATGCTGCCACATAGCAAGAGTTGCTAAAAAAAAATTGGTTTCTCAATAGCGGTGTTTGCTGAATTAGTCACCACTGACTGCCTGTGTCTTAAATCGTCATTGAATTCCTGTCTCTGTCTTGCTTGTTCAATATGTTTCATAATAAATAGCTGCAGGTAGGTTTGCTCCTCTCCTGAAAGAAAATACATGATATTGCTAGATTGCCTGTTACATGTCGTGCTTGTGTTAGGAATAGGTAAGTTACAACAGACTGAGAATTATGTTTTTTTTTCAAATTGTCTTCCAAGCACATGCAGCAGTGGAGGTGGGTAAACATTAGGCTTGAAGATTCAGACAGAAAAGCAGCTGGTAGCAGAAATTGCACATGTGCATTAATCTCTGTCATTAGCTACAAAACTGTTAATTAGAAAATCCTGAATTGCACCCACCCTGTTTCATTACACAGTGGAAAAGTCTTAGGCCAAACACTAACATTAGATTAAATACAAATAAAGAATATATTGCAAAAGTAATAGATACCTTCTGAAAAGTCTATTTGAAAGGCAAAAAGAAATTTGAAGAAATTGAAGGCCGAAAACACGCCAGAAGACCCAAAGAGCTGTCCGTATCTGATGAAAAGTACTGAAATGTCACTTCCGTGAGCAAATCCAGTTAAATGCTCACTGTGTATCTGGCAGAGTCATCTGGCGCCAAAGTACAAGCTTCAACTGTAAGAAGAAAACAGAGACAAATAAGTCGCCTCATCAAAGATTATGAATTCCCGTCACTAGATATCGAAATCTCATCTATATTTCCACCCACATTGTTTATGATAGTAGGCTTTTTCAAAAGAATCTTGGAGCATCGAGCTGCAAAAAGCCTATGCTTACTGCTTTTGAAATGTATGGCCCTTGTTTGTGGGCAAACTGCTTGTTACCGTGCCACTATGAGGTCCCCCCAAGATATTTTGGATTAGTTTAGCAGTGCATAGCTTTTTTTTAACTCTTTTTGTACTCGTCCAACTCTTGCATGAATCCTGGACTTACAACCCAAGACATAAGACCTTAGTCTTTTGAGTGAATGTTTAATTTTGCTTGAAAGGCAACACATTTTCACAATTGTGCCATATCACTCATCTCTGATTATCCAATTCCCTGTCAGTTTATCCATACAAGCTGTGGTCTGGAAATAATAAACGTGAATGCCATAGCATCAACACTGGGATAAAGCACATTCATTTAGCAATACCATACAAGAGAACTAAGCAGTTCCCATCTGCAATAACAATACAATGCTTCAAACAAGACATAACCGACCACCAACAAGTTAGAAAATCCAGCCAGCTAACAATACAGGCAAAATGGAGCTAACAGTGGATACTTAGCTAGCATAAAAGCGAGTAACAAAGGTTCAGACAGAAAACGCAATGTATTACTTTACCATTTAT
Organism: Esox masquinongy; assembly: GCA_016801175.1. Classification (NCBI taxonomy): domain Eukaryota; kingdom Metazoa; phylum Chordata; class Actinopteri; order Esociformes; family Esocidae; genus Esox; species Esox masquinongy. The sequence goes on from JACXGI010000010.1 coordinate 166,769, forward strand.
TGGAGAATAATACACAACAATACTTTTACAGGTCTTGGCATTAGGTTCTGCTCCTCTGGGGTAACTCACTGCCATTACATGATCATGTATACAATACTACTAATAACAATATCGATGCCATAATATCATTAATATCAATCCCCATAGGCATTGAGGAAGGTATGCAGTCCCAATCCCCCTCATGAAAAATGCAGAACCAAAAAGGTGGAGGTAGGAGTGGTGGGTGGATTTGCACTGCATGCTAGTAAGACCAGCACACATCAGACTGAGTAACCTGACAATTAAATAGTCAGTAGGAAATCTGATATTGTGATAGGAGCGATCCCCACTGTTAGCTGATACATCGCTGACTAATGACCACTCAGGTTTCCTGTCTGTACTTGGCTATGGTGATTTATGATGTAAAAATGTTGGTCTGTTTACTTCCTGAGTAAGTCATGGAGAAAAATGCTGTACCAACAGTTTTAATATTCATACATTATCAAATAATTTGATCAGAAACTAATATGTCCCATTCTCCGAGAACTGCAATTTATGTTAATAACAACTGCAAAGTGTTACATGGTAGCAACTTGATATGATAAGTCCATGGCAAAGTATTGCACCAACTTTAAATTTGTCCAGAGTTATATAATGTTGATTTATACTTTTTTACAAGTAATACAGAAAAAGGGAATCCAGATACAACCTGGCCACAGTAAATACTTTTCAATCTAGGTGTAAAATGCAGGATGTTTTCCAAATTCCAATCCATGTGTGCATGTACATTGTGTGTGTGAGTGCATTACATTAACAACCATATTAAGTCCAAGACGGTGTGTTTGTTAATGCACGTTTGACTGTATAGAAAAACAATATTAGTGGGGTGTAGGTCCATGAGAAGGCTGATTTAAATGGAACGTTGTTCCTCTGGAATTTAAATGCTGAGTGAATAGGGTAACTTATGGAGATTGTGCTCCTATTAGACAGTTCCTCATGTTAGTGTTCTCTAATTTAGCTTGAAGATTAACAAATGTTCACACTTTAGCCACATCACTCAGTTGTAATTTAATTCTAATTTCCTGTCATTTTATTGATGTAAGCTGTGTTCTGGAAATAATAAGCATTGATGCAAAAGCATCAAGTCTGTGATAAAGCACATTAATGTAGGACTAATAAACAATAAATCTGCATAAACAGTACATTGCTTCGAAACTACAATTTTGCAATCGAACCAGCTGACAGAACAGGAAAAATATTGCTGACAGAGCAAACTTAGATAGCTTATAATAAATATATCCAGCTATTAACATGCATAAAATCATGATAATTTGTTTAAAAAATAAACACCCTGGTTCGCCCAGTGGAATATTTAGCTACAGGGTTCAAATACAGCCCACTGCTCTTTCTGCAAAAACTGTCCCAACTTTGTTTAATAAAGCATTAAGAAAAACTATTGGACAAACCATTGTAAAATTACAGCAAGTTGTGTACATAGTCCTCTAATTGTAAGGTACTAAAAGTATTTGGATTGATTAACATTACGTGCAGTAAGGTAGGCATGTTTAGTACAATATCAGTAAACAGGATTCTTAGGATTCTTTAGTTAATGTTAATGTTGCCTATAGAATAACAAATGTTCAAATTTGTCATATTACCCAGCTGTGATTATCCAATCTGTCAATTTAGCCTTACAAGCTGTGGTCTGGAGTTAATAAACATAAATGCATTTAATTGAAATGAAAAGTGAGAAGTTAGCTAGCATAAAAATGGCTGCCATAAAGGCTACACTAATGAAGAAAATCCAGGTAGAGGTTTTACAAATTCAGTTGAAGTAAATCATGGTGAAACAACCAAATGTTTTAATATTCACGCATTGTATTTCATAATTTGTTTAGAAAATAATAATGTCCATAATGTGAGATTTGTGTTTACAGCAGTATGTGTCAAACTGGAATTTGTACCGAGTCTAGAAACTTGCCGTCCACATGGTAGTGATGTTTTTAATCGCAGTCATGAGTGGAGTACTGGCTGTTTTTCTTATCCCATTGAAATCAGTCTAGCCAATCCTGATATTGAGCAATAGCAAAACACAAACTTAATTTTTTTAATAAAAACATGGTTATATCTCACGTCCCAAGGCTATGAATAACTTACTTTACCTTATTGTCTTAGTCACCCGTCAAATCATTACACTCAAACTAACTTCAAGTTGTGAATGCTAGCAATGGAAAGCTGTGTTAGCATCTTTTTACATTTCACTCAGTGAGTGTTAGCATGCTAATAACACATCTGCGCAGAAAAATATGGCGCCATTATAATAACTGGCAGCTTCATTAAATAGCACCTGCGAAACACTAGTCTCAACGTCAATGTCGTTCTTCCTCCGTCTAGTGTCTTTGTTCTTTTGCCCATCTTAATCTTTTCTTTTTATTGGCCTGTCTGAGATTACTTTTTCTTTGCAACTCTGTCTAGAAGGCCAGCATCCCGGAGTCACCTCTTCACTGTTGATGTTGAGACTGGTGTGTTGTGGATTCTGTTTAATGAAGCTGCCAGTTGAGGACATGTGAGGTGTTTGTTTCTCAAACTAGACACTCTAATGTATTTGTCCTCTTGCTCAGTTTTGCATCGGGGCCTCCCACACCTCTGTCTATTCTGGCTAGAGCCAGTTTGTGCTGTTCTGTGAAGGGAGTAGTACACAACGTTGTATGAGATCTTCAGTTTCTTGGCAATTTCCTCATATGGAATAGCCTTCATTTCTCAAAACAAGAATAGTCTAGAGAGTTTCAGAAGAAAGTTCTTTGTTTCTGGCCTGCAATCGACACACAATTCCTGATGCACCAGAAACTCAACTAAAAGGCAAGTTTTATTGCTTCTTTAATCAGCACAATGCTTTACAGTGGTGCTAACATAATCAATTATCCAGGTTTACCATTTAAAATGATAAACCTGGATTAGCAAACACAACGTGCCATTGCAACACAAGAGTAATGGTTGCTGATAATGGGCCTCTGTACGCCTATATAGATATTCCATTGCAAATCAGATGTTTCCAGCTAGTCATTTACAACATTAACATTGTCTACACTGTATTTCTCATCAATTTGATGGACAAAAAAAAAAATGTTCTCTCGAAAACAAGTACATTTCAAAGTGATCCCAAACTTTTGAACGGTAGTGTAGGTACAGTATATGTTGCAGAAAAAAATGCCAGCTGTAGGCATTGTGTAAATCTATTTTAATGGACTTTATGTTTGTTGACATTAGGAGGAGATCTAGCTGACAAAGTAACAGCTGTTGTATTGGGGCAACTCAGTTCAGCTAAGTGACACAATAAGTTGAAGAACCTGTCTATGTCAATAATTAGAACACCCATACTTGGCTTACAGTACTACCATTTTGGTATTGTTTTTCTATACTCATATACTCTGTAGATGTACATTTCAATCCTTGCCAGACTGTCACACTGACTAAAATAGAACATCTTTATTATGTGTGCATGTATTCAGGTGGACAGATCAGTGGACACCTTATTTTCCAGCCATCCTCACCACGACACACAATAACTCAGTCTTTGTCCTCTTCACAGCATACATTTATAATGGTGCCATAAAATTGTTTTTAAAAAGGATCTGAAAATAAATGAAAAGAGTGTAGTCCAGTGGTCATGTAAGAACTCAATTGACATTCTTTACCCTGTTGCATGGTTGTGGGAGGGGAGGGGCTTTCAGGTTCAACCTGCTTGTCCTTAAAAAGCCTTTCATCTATAATTGAGTTAAATGACCAGAGAGGAGGATAAGAGAAGAGAGCTTGTTGTTCTACAGACACTGCGCTGTGGAGGTGCATTAAGACCTCAGGCAGTTTTACATTCCTCTCCTATCTGTTTACTATATCTCTATGATTTGGTTAAAGATTTGAGACGTGACTTCATATTGAAACATTATACCTCTACCCCCTTCTTTCTTTTTATTAGCTTATAGGACCTTACGGAACTTACTTAAAACTCCTTGTTCCTTTTTGGACACAAGATGACCATGTGTTCCTTTAATTTTGAACTATCCAAGACCTGAGGTTATCCTCAGCCAATTATGGTCCAGTTCATCCTGACAGACAGCAAGACCAGGGCAGCAAATAAGTCCTCTTGTCCATCTTGTGTGGGATATTATGACAGCATGTCATTTTAAAGAGTTACATGCTTGACAGAAAAATACAGCAGAATTTCCTTAAGGTATTATTCACGGCTCCTTCATTTGAGGCATTAGTTTACATTGTAACGGGGGCACAGTAAAGTAGCGAGACAGAGAGACAGAGTGTGGGTCCGCGGGCGTTTTATTAATGGAAAACTCAGAACAACGTGAACTAAACACAACAAAACAAGAAATGACGTCCGAACGTGTACTAGGCGATGCGGCTGCTGGCGTTTGTCAGGCATGGCGTGAGGCTGGCGTCTGTGTCAGCGGTCGGCCAAGGGGTAGAGACAGAATGCACAGCAAAACAGAACACTGGTTCTTACAACTTCTCTCCGCCCTTTGTACCCAAACCCGTCACCGTTGATGAAAGGCAGGTGCGGATGGATGGAGCGTGCCCTACTGGCTGCCTCTCGACCAGAAAGGCGAAGCCACACTCTCCCCACCCCACACGGCGAGCTCCCAACCGGGAGGCAGGGGTGTGTTCCAGAGGTTTGGCCCCCGGGGCCTGGAACCACCGGGCTGACCCCGGTTTTGGAGGATTCTGTCTGCACTATGAATGGCCGACGGAAGTCCATGGTGCACACAGGACGGGCTCCATGGTCAATGCCTTCTTTAAGTGTTGGTACACCAACTCCAACTGGGGCGTCCAGAAACCCTCCGGCTGGCCCTTCTTCAGTGCACTGACACAAACTGGCGATAGCACCTCGCTAACCCCAGAAAGGTGCACAGCCTACCTGGGACTTTGTGGTGGGCAGGAGGAAGCTATTTCCAGCTTCACTTAGTCTGGGGTGAGGGCGGACCAGACCCTGGCCGGTGAGATCACCCAGGTACTTTGCCTCAAACTGACCCAGGAAGCACTTCTTGGGCTCCTCACAGTCCCCAGCGTGGATCACAACGTTGTCCCGGTAGTCAGTGGCGTAGTCCCGATGGCACCAGAGGATGACCTCCATCGGGTGTTTGAAGATGGAGTGGCCCCATGGAGACTGAAGGGTGGGACCTGGTACTGCTAGTGAATGCGTTTTTCCCTCAGGCTGAGGGTGCCATGTGTACAACCAGGTACCCTTTGGTCAGGTCGAGGGTGGTGGTTTTCTGGGCCCCGCCAGGCTGCTCTACCAGTTTGTCTACCCGTGTCATGGGGTAACTGTTGAACTGGGAGATGTTGTTCAGCCTCTGTAACTCGTTGCTGAAACGGTGAGAGACGTCTGGGTTTGGCACCACCACAAGGGGACTGGACCATGGGCTGTTGGATGTCTCAATGATGTCCATCGTCTTCATCTTTGCGACCTCCTCTGCAACTGCCTTTCTGGCAAGCCCCCAGGAATCCGGTAGGACCACAACCCCAAGCTGTATTCGGGCCCATAATTCCAGCCACTGAGGAGTCAGGTCTGGTCCCAAAGCGTTGTCCCAGGATTTGAGTAGGTTAGGGACAGCAATCCCTTCGATGGGTGGCCAGGGGGTAAGGCCGATGCATTGACTAGAGTGTCGGTGCTCCCAGTGTCCAATGTGGTCGTAATAGGATGACCCTGGAGGCCGAGCCGGCGTGTCAATGGGGAGGTACAACTGCACTCATGGATAGCGCAACCCGACAGCCAGGCTTTCTCCCCAATGTATGACAACGTTGTTGAGTCTGTAACTGTACCCACAAACACTGATGCTCCAGATGCTGACCTAGTCTACAGGAGGCCAGTTTTATTGCTTCTTTAATCAGCACAACAGTTTTTAGTGGTGCTAACATAATCACAAAAGGGTTTTCTAATGATCAGTTAGCCTTTTAAAATGATAAACTTGGATTAGCAAACACAATGTGCCATTGGAACACAGGAGTGATGGTTGCTGAGAATGGGCTTCTGTAAGCCTATGTAGATATTCCATTGAAAATCAGCCGTTTCCAGCTACAATAGTCATTTACAACATTAACAATGCCTGTAATGTATTTCTGATCAATTTGATGTTACTGGACAACAAAGCTGTTTTTCTTTCGAAAACAAGGAAATTCCTAAGTGACTCAATTTTATAATTCACTCGGTATTGTTTCAACAGAATCACTTAAAGCAGGGATAATCCACACTGTTCCCGCAGGTATTCCCTACTAGGCACCTCATTATAGCTGAGGATATTGATCAGGGTTGCCTATACCTGACATATAGTATATCTGTCCATGAGTGTCTTGCTGTATAGTGTGTCTGTCCACTCACCTAATACTAGACAGGTTCCTGGGATGGAACATTTCTCACTGTGGAGGTCACCTTGACCAATCATAGAGATTCTAATGATCTCACTGCCAGGTGAAACCCAGGGAAACAGTTGTGGGTAAGTTCATGTGGTCGAGAACACTTATGCTGTGTTATGTCGGGGGGGAGACGGGGACGTTGGTAAGCAATCAGCGAAGGCCCTGCCCAGTAAGGTTAATGTGGTGGAAGAATTGAAAGCTTCATCTGGAGAGTGAGCAGGCCGAATTCCCTCTGTCTTCCTCCGTGTTAACCCATCTCTGTATGTGAAAGATTTGGCCCACAGCTTGAGCGTTCTTAATGGCCATTGTGTCAGGCCTGCTGGGCTGTTCCCCATCAGCGGCACCTCACAAAATGCACACCAACCAAATCAGTGCACAGCTTGACGTGTGAGTGAGCCCTTAGCTTTAAAGCTGTGTGTGTGTGTCTACAGTATATGTGGATTAATATAAGAATAGCGGTTCCCCCAGGGTGTTCACTACACGTGAACCTACAGACACATAGGACCTGGCTTTATATAAATCAATGGCAGGTTGTGGGTCCGTCTGTTGAAAGCTACATTGTGAATGCTCCATTCCGTCAACGTTACTTCTCTGTCAGAGTTCAACGCAATACGGGCAGAGTATAGCTTACTGTACCATTGTATGAGTAATGCTATTCGCTTTATGCTATTCGCGTCCCCATCAACAGTCCATTTAAGGCTCATCGGAGGTGATGAGAATGAGACGAGAGCTCGAGTCCAAAATCTGAATCTGGCACATGTTCAACAGCTTGGGTTTAAGTCAACAGAAAGAAAGGGGAAAGTGGAGTGGAGATTTTAATTCATTAGTGACCAGAGACCTCATACTGTGACTATAATTCTTAATATCTGGATTATAGTCATAATATAAGGAGTAGGGGAATAGGTTACGTGCATGAAGGAAAACTGCTCTGGTCCCCATGGCGGGGAAATACATGGCCTATCCATGGTGCCTTGTATCTGAGAAATACGTGGCCTATCCATGGTGTTTTGTATCTGAGAAATACATGGACCATGGTGGTGTGCTGAATCGTATTCCAGCCTCTCCTCTGTTCTCCAGGGCTCAATGGATGTGTGGACTGTGTGAGCATTTGCACAGTATGTCATACATTGCAACCCTATCGACTGTTTCACCATCTCAGCCACATTGAGTGTGGATCGTTCTGCCTGGCCTAGCGTCTCCAGTCTTTATAGCAGTAATGCCTCATTCCTAACAATCACCCTTCCCCTGTTCCACCCTGCCCAAACCCTCCCCTCCCGCTTTGCAAACCTGACTTTTATGGGGCTGACTCGCTTCTCTCCACAGCCATATGTCGAGCCTCGTGAAACGCATTTGTGTGGAACTGATTTCATTGGAAATATATCAATATTGGGATTGGAGAGATATACAGACCAAAGAATAACATTGCAGTGACCGTGACAGTTCCTTTGTGGACCGTTGTGAAATTAAAACCGTAGGACGCAAATGATTAGGGCTGACGTCAGTGCAGTGTGAGCTAGCTAACAAGCTCATGTGAACACAGTATGTTAAATAAGCGCTTGGACACTTTGTGGTGTTCTATAATTACCTCTACAAGCTATGAATGATGTAATTGACACCCGCCATATGGAGGGGAAGAGAGGAATACTCCCCAAGCACACAATATGTTTTTTTGGCAATGTCCCATTGGGCTAACAACAGGTAACAATATCGCTGAAATCCCTCTCAATACACCGGAGGAAATCTCTGATTTTTTTACCAGATGATCAGTTGGTTGTACAGTGATTAGATTGCAACATATATTCTGTGGTCTCTTGGACAGTGCACTGCTCTGTTTCTTTCTGTCTTCTTTTCTCTCAATTATTCATTGTACCTTTTCATCTATTTATGTGTGGACAGCGGTAGATGGATGGCCATTATCTTACCATACTCTTAACAACAGTTGCAGCCTGCAAACCTTTTTTTATTGGAATAGGACTGCATCCGCTTTGACGGAATATACAGGTAACTGCCAAAATAAAATGGGCACAGGGCTATTTCAGTGCCTGGCCATGCAGACTGGGAGCAAGCAGGTTAGATACAATAGCTGAACAAGGTGTGGATTTATTGTGCTACACTTGTGCACTCAAGGTGTCCGGTCTATTTTATGTGTTGGATTGAGATGTGGCGAGTATGGACTTTACATACTGTGACATAATCAGCCAGTTGAGAAAAATACGACAGGGCAACTACACGTTAATTGTATGTTGACACTTCCAGCCATGTTTAAGCCACTAACACGTCATTTGTTTGTGTCTATTTAAGTTTAAAAGCCTTTCTTTTCTGCTTTACTGCAGCGATCCTCAGCTGCCTAGACAGAGCAGTAAGTTCCTGGCTTCTGTGCTGAATGGCCCTCAGAAGGTCTACAGACATTTGACTGTCTGCACTCTGGCGTGACTCATTTTTATGTATTTTATTTAGTTTTATTGAAGTATATTAATATCTTAATTTTTAATTGCGCTTTGATTTCCTTATGTTGTGATTCTATGTACAGCACTGGTTTTCATGATTTTATTGAATGCATCATTGTACTGCATCTGATTACATCTTGATCTAAAATGTTCTTGAGGGCCCTGAAAGGTCTTATCTACCAAATGAAAATAACTGAATGTGATTATGTCTTAGCACAAGCACCGTCTGGTTGTGGGTAATCCAAGCTCTGGAGAAGCGCAAAGACACTGTCAACAAGTATGTATTGTATGTACAGTGGATATAAAAAGTCTACACACCCCTGTTAAAATGCCAGGTTTTTATGATGTAAAAGAATGAGACAAAGATAAATCATGTCAGAACTTTTTCCACTTTTAATGTGACCTATAATGTGAACAATTCGATTGAAAAACAAACTGAAATCTTCTAGGGGGAAAAATGAAAAATAAAAACCTTACAATAACCTGGTTGCATAAGTGTGCACACCCTCTTTTAACTGGGGATGTGGCTGTGTTCAGAATTAACCAATCACATTCAAACTCATGTTAAATAGAAGTCATTACACACCTGCCATCATTTAAAGTGACTCTGATGAATCACAAATAAAGTTCAGCTGTTCTAGTTGGATTTTCCTGACATTTTCTTAGTTGCATCTCAGAGCAAAAGCCATGGTTCTCAGAGAGCTTCCAAAGCATCAGAGGGATCTCATTGTTGAAAGATATCAGTCAGGAGAAGGGTACAAAAGAATTTCCAAAGCATTAGATATACCATGGAAGACAGTGAAGACAGCCATCATCAAGTGGAGAAAATATGGCACAACAGAGACATTACATGAACTGGACGTCCCTCCAAAATTGATGAAAAGATGAGAAGAAAACTGGTCAGGGAGGCTTCCAAGAGGCATACATCAACATTAAAGGAACTGCAGGAATTTCTGGCGAGTACTGGCTGTTTGCTACATGTGACAACAATCTCCCGTATTCTTCATTTGAATGGGCTATGGGGTAGGGTGGCAAGACAAAAGCCTTTCTTACAAAGAAAAACATCCAAGCCCAGCTGAAGTTTGCAAAAACAAACATCAAGTCCCCCAAAAGTATGTGGGAAAATGTGTTATGGTCTGATGAAACCAAGGTTGAACTTTTTGGCCATAATTCCAAAAGGTATATTTGGCGCAAAAACAACACTGCACATCACCCAAAGAACACCATACCCACAGTGAAGCATGGTGGTGGCAGCATCATGCTTTGGGACTGTTTTTCTTCAGCTGGAATCGGGGCCTTAGTCAGGGTGGAGGGAATTATGAACAGTTCCAAATACCAAGCAATTTTGGCACAAAACCTTCAGGCGTCCGTTAGATAGCTGAAGATGAAGAGGAAGTTCACCTTTCAGCACGACAATGACCCAAAGCACACATCCAAATCCACAAAAGCATGGCTTCACCAGAAGTAGATTAACATTTTGGAATGACCCAGCCAGAGCCCAGACCTGAATCCAATTGAACATCTGTGGGGTGATCTGAAGAGGGCTGTGCACAGGAGATGTCCTTGCAATCTGACAGATTTGGAGCGCTTTTGCAAAGAAGAGTGGGCAAATATTGCCACGTCAAGATGTGCCATGCTCATAGACTCCTACCCAAAAAGACTGAGTGCTGTAATAAAATCAAAAGGTGCTTCAACAAAGTATTTGTTTAAGGGTGTGCACACTTATGCAACCAGGTTATTGTGAGTTTTTTATTTTTTATTTTTCCCCCTCAAAGATTTCAGTTTGTTTTGTACTTGAATTGTTCATGTTATAGGTCACATTAAAGGTGGGAAAAGATCTGACGTGATTTATCTTTGTCTCATTCTTTTACATCACAAGAACCTGGCATTTTAACAGGGGTGTGTAGACTTTTTATATCCACTGTATATGAGAAGCCAAATGTATTGTTTACCAGAGAAAACTATTATACCTTTATATGAGACGACCCATATATGTATGAGGGGGTGTATTGACGCCTTTAGATTAGAAAACCATTGTTGACCACAGGGCTCACGCACTCTGAAGCTGGCCCAGCATCCCTGCCGTTGAGTAGAGAAGAGAGACGGAGAGCTTTTGAGGGCCAAAAGGAGGTACTCCGCTACATAACCAATCTCAGCACGTTTTAAGTCCTTGCTAGAATCTTTACTCTGTTCTGTGGGGTGTGTATCAGACAGAGTATAAAGCTGTTCCCTGTGAAGGGAAGAATGTCTTCCAGCCTGCGTTGATGCTTTGAAATCATAGGCAATAGCTCATTGGAAACATGGACTGAATCAAATAGGGCCCTCTGAACTACAGGTCAGCATGTGCAGATATAATTGGCCTGTAGAGGTTCTCAACCTTTTCCCTCCATTCTTTTGGCTGATCATTTGATGCACTATTTTTCACCTCCAAGCTCCCAGTTGCTACAGTATGCATGTTTGTCCACATAACGTCACACAACCCTGGTCTTCTTGCAGAATTTTTCACCAACAAAATCCAATCCAGTAGCTAAGTCTTGACATAATGTATGAATTGCGGGTTGTAACAAACATTAAATGGGCAACATAGAACACAAGTTGATGTAGTGGAAAATACTTTTTGGTTCATTGGTCACTTTAATTAAGATACAAATACAAATACAAAAACCCCACAGTTTCTTTTCCCCATCTTTTAGATAGGGGAACTAATACACACAGTCTCAGGTATCTAACTTTCATATAGGGTTCAACCTGTGTCCACTGGGCCTCACACTGCAGCTGTTTCTGAGGTTCTGTTAATAGTAGTCTGGACACCAACCAGATCAGATTTGTGATCTGATGGGGGTAAAATTGTCTATAGAAACCATGCTTCACCACAGAGCTACAATATGATTTATTGATAAAAATTGTATGTTACATACACTAAAATGAAAGTGTTCTATCTCTTCCACTATAGTTAGTTTTGCTTCAGCCAGGTCCAATATGGCAATTCTTTGTCAGCCAATTGTCCTTCAGCTTTAAATTATCAATTTTTCTGTGGATTGTTTCCATTCACTTGCTTCTTGCAAAATGTGGGCACTCTGCAGAATACATAAACATCTTGACACACACAAAGACACAGACTCACAAATTCTACACACCCTCTGTTGGGTGTTGGGATGGTTGGGAAGGATCTGTGGTCCAGGCATTCCCTTTCAATTTTGATGTCCATATGGCCTGAATCAAATCAAAATCAAATTGTATTTGTCACATGCTGTGTAAACAACAGGTGTAGACAGTGAAATTCTCTGCATTTAGAGTTAAAAAGTTAGAGAAAGAAATAATAATTTAAAAACATACAAATAGCAGAACACAAGGAATATGTACACAATGAATAACAAATAACACTTTCAAATCCTTCTGTGTCCTCCTACCATGGAGTCCACATACAAGCACCAGTACCTAAAGGATGAAATGCCATTCTTTGGTTTATCTTTCATGAAAAAAGTCCTTATGATTGCATTATCTATTCCATATATCTTTGGCAACGTCTGCTATTTTAGCATCAGGCACATATGGAGTTCTTTCTGTTTCACTCTTTCAAATGTAACTCTTGCTTTTGAGGTTTGAGTTATTCATTAGAACCCCTTTAATTAGTAAAGGTTTGACTCTTAGGATCTGAAATCGGACACAGTATGAAAGCTTCTCCATAAATTATTGACATTTGATACTATATCGTTTATTGGATTATTACAGGGAAAGCTATTTCTTTGTATGACAGGATGCTATGATCATTGTGATAAAGATGTTTCAGTGTTCCTGAATAGGAAGTATGGAATGTGTGTTTGTAATCTAGATCCTCTGGAAACATTTTAGTTGAAAACTGTCCATAAGATTAGATTGTTTGGAGTTTGGAAATCTGCACAACTCAAAGAAGAAAGGATACGAAAGCTCTACAGGACAAAAGCACTGCTGTTAAAAGATGCATTTGTTGTGGTATGTAACACTGTTCCCACCCAAAAGGTTGGATTTATTATTAGACAATTAAAATAAACTAATGGCTGCATTTTGAGCACACAAATTAAACTGGCAATAGGAGTGAAAAAGTCATGTTTGATGATTGAATGTTGAATTTAATTTATCTGAAATGATTGCTGCTTTAATGACATTTCATGTATTCATGTGAAAATGGGACTGAGAGCAAAGCACAACGCACGTTTACACACATTCAAAGTACTTTACCCATGGAGGTTTGCTTTATATGCCCTGGAGAAGCAATCTAACAGAAAAACCAGCCTTTGACCTGCGATTTCACAATAATGCGAACTACTTCTGAAACAGCTACAGTAATGAGAGAAGTAGCCTTCACTGTACCATAAAAACTGGACAGGTTGTGGTTGTAGTAGAATTCTTCTAATAGAGGGTCTGAGGGATATACATTGTGGTTCTGGCATAACAGGATAGGTTAACACGAGGAATGCTATCCCAACATCCACTGTGATTCATGGATGCATGTTATCTATCACTGACAGCCAGGGCAACTATCTCTCGCCTGCATTATTCAAGTTTTCCAATAACAAGGTCTGTCCACAGAGGGCATGCCATGAAAATACTTTTTGTTGACTGAAAAACCACAATGGCACACATAACTATTGCAACAGAGAGTCAGCCAGGAAACTAACTGTGGTATACTGACTGAGACCGCAAAAAAAGGAATTTGTTAGAGAAGCATTTGGGAATCCATGGACTGCATCTTAAATGATCCCCTGGAGGGAGGTCCTCATTAAAGATTTGACATAGGTGACATGTGCAGACACTTCCAGTCTCGTGGCAGGCCATCTGACATCTCTTTATGGCTGAAAAGTCCCACCTTGTGATCAAAATCAAACCCTAAGAAGACAAAATAAGTGGGACTTTCAATTGTAGTCCATTAAAACGGAGAGAGCAGTTGCCTCCCCAGACGACCTTCTGCACACCTGCACAATTTTGTCAATTGTGATGATCATGTGACTGGAGGGCCCATGACCACCCATGGCTCTGCCCGCCTTCCCATCTGCCCCCACTCTTGTGCCCACCCTGTCCAGTCCAAGTAGGATCTATTTTTTGCATGTTGTATAATGTTTGTCTAAGTGAAATGTCTTCACAATGTGAATGAAAGTCTTTGTGGGTTTGTTTCTAGAAACACCTTCCATTCTCATAGTACACATGTATCTTGAGCGAATGTGTAAAAAAAAAAATCAAACCAGACCCCGCTGGTGGTCTTACATGGAGGGGTCGGCTTCAAATCCTGACGACTGACACCTAAGGTGAGGTGTGAGTGTAAAAGTCAAGTATTTCCCTCCTGTGATGGACAGCTCGTCTCCCACCGAGACCCTAAATCAGCCTCTTGGGACTTCCCTTTCTTCCTCTTCCCTCCTGGCTCCCCTGTACTCCCCCACCTCTCCATCATGTCCTCCAGAAGGCCTAAAGATAAGCCAGACAGGTACGTGTGATGAAAGCGAAGGCCCCTGTTGGCCTTTGGTCTGGCCCACGTTAAGAGGATCAGATCATGCATCTGCGCAGCAGGCAGAAGCAGCTCCTGAAGCTCCAGTAACAGCATGTGTTTCCATTCTTCCAGTACCCAATCCCCACCGATACGGAACAGGGGACTAAATTGAAATGGCTTGGCTAACTAAGGACATAACCAGACCTTATTGGACTTACTGTACTTTGTGCAGCGTCTTGAGTGTCTAGTTCAACGATCAGTGGTATAAATGAGGTTTTAAATCATACCAGAGGGCCAGTCTAATTTTTTGGCCGTATGTGTCAATCTACAAATGGCCTCCTAATGGTAATTGATGCATCCAATCAAATGTACCCTTGGAGTCTGCCTTACAAAGAAGATCAAATACACTGAGAGTAGATTGGTTTCTTATTATAAAGATTGTTTCAGTCATGGAAAAAGAATAATGGGGGAATAAATGATTCCTAACTATGAAAGGACTTTTAAGGAGAATCAGTGCAGCAGCTAGCCACCATACATGATACTACAGTTGGTTTTAGGACAGAGACAATAAATTGTTTACTTGTTTTTTTGTCATTCTTTGTATTCCTATAACTTGTTAGGGTTTAACCACACATTCTTTTCTGGCCTCTGTCCTCTGTGACGGTTTTTGTTCAAATATTTTTTTGTTGGAAAGAGCAGATGAAAAGAACAACACGGAAAAAAAGTATATGCATATGTCCTGTTTGCTTTTATCTCCTTGAAGACACTTTAATAAACAAACATAAAAAAAGAAATACACATTAAAAAAAAATTAAACAAAAGTACCAAACATGGCCCCCACATCTAACTATAAGTGCTTTTATGGCAGTGACCCATACACAGCTGCCCCCCGACTGACCACTGACTAGAGGACAACAGAGGGAGATCAGGAGGGGGCGGAGAGATGAGTGTAAGGGTGCAGAATCTATGCCCTGCCATGATGGGATCCATGCCCTGCCATGATGGGATCCGTGCCCTGCCATGATGGGATCCATGCCCTGCCATGATGGGATCCATGCCCTGCCATGATGGGATCCGTGCCCTGCCATGATGGGATCCATGCCCTGCCATGATGGGATCCGTGCCCTGCCATGATGGGATCCGTGCCCTGCCATGATGGGATCCATGCCCTGCCATTATGGGATCCTTGCCTCCCTTTTTCCAAGGATGATCTAGACAGAAGGTTGATTGGATTCAATCTTAGTAGAAGGGATGTAGCGCATCATATTCATACCTGTGAGCCAGCCAGGCCTCAGGCAAGGCCAAGGAGAGAACTATGAAGAAGTCAGCCATTTTTGTAGTTATTCCCTTGAACTATTCATCATTCTAAAGCAACTAGTGCTGATAGAGTTGGTTTATTTAACCTTCATGTAAACAGGAAAGCAAATTGAGATCCAAGTACATCAAAAGACATGTACAACAGTAAGCAAATGCTCAATAAATTAAACCATATGGGGTGATACATACTGGAGTATATACAGATGGATAATGTGCATTGCAGGTGCAGTGAACAAGTATCAGCTCAGACAATTTGTATTTGAGTGAAGAAAATTTGTAAGGAGTGAAGAAAGTCGAGTTTGACAGTATCATTTCCCATGGAAGAGAATGCATTTGGTTTCTCTGGAATTGAGGAGTAGTTGGAGATGAAGGAAGACAGATTGTTGTATGTTATGTAAGTTGTGTGTGGAGGGAGTGGACAGCCCTGAGCTCAATGAGGGGCCAGATGTATACAAAATAGTGTAATCTCCTTAAAGGTGAATGACAGAGTCCAGTGCCACATTATTGATGTATACAGAGAATAAGTTCCCAACTTCCAATGACACAGCCTGTGGTTTAGACAGCAGGTCTGAGATTTTGCACACTATAAACAGTGAGAAGTCATTTTTGAAACAGACTAGGCAGTTCTCTGAGAACCCAAGATTGTTGAGTCTATGGATTCAGATAAATGAGGGAGTCAAAGGCTTTGGCCAGGTCAATAAAAACCACAGTGCAGTACAGTTTGATGTCTCTAGCAGATTCTATGTAATTATGTTGCACCTTCAGTATTGCTGAGGTACAACCATGGCCAAATCTGAAGCTTGACTTCAGAGAGAATATGATGGAACTCAAAATGTTGAGTTATCTATTTGTTTACCAGACATAAAAAAAAAAAAAAAAAACTTTAAAGAGAGGAATGACATAAATTTCCAGTTTAGGGGGATTTCAAAAATTTGCAGTGAGAGGTTAAACAGGCATACGATAGGGGCAGTGATAACAGAGGCAAACAGCTTCAGAAAGAAACACTGCAGATCATTGATTCCAGCTGATTTTGTTTGCATTTTGGAACTCGTTTCCAAACCTAATTCCTCTGACCTGGATCAAAGGAGAAATGGGGAGAGTTCTGGTGGGAATCTCTATGGAAAAAGAGCAGGAGTGAGGGCAGCAGGGCTAGGCACAGAACATTTGAACGCCAAGCGGTTATTGAAGCTCTTAATCATTCAGGCCTTGTCCAAGGTATGAGTGTTTTAAATGTGTTGTGGGCAGCTGAGAGGAGGCCTTTTTAGTTTGTATAATGTCACAGAACTGTTTAGGGCTCACAAGGAGCGACAAGTTGTTTGTTTTCCTGAGCTCGGCATGTTTATTAAGGACAGTAAGGAAAGCATTTTCTCAGCCGAAGAGATGAGGCTCATTTATGCCAGTGTGCAGATGCTGCTCATTAAACACATTAAATTCATTCGTAAAATTATACATTTTCCCTAGACTCCATAGACAAACAAAATGTCCATGCATGTAACCTCGAAAGACACCTCTATGTGGCTACTTAAATGGGGTGATATTCATGCAAAACTTTATATAGTACCCAGGTCACCTTCCTCTCACTTTCTATTTCGTCCCCTCCTTATTTACCAAATAGTAATATTATTTTGGGTATTGGGGAAGGTCATGTTAAAATACATTTGGCTGAAGGGAGGGCCATACATTTTCATTTCAGAGAGATCCGACTTTTTGCAAGTATAGCTCATCACAAGTAGCCTAATATACTGTACACTCCCACATGGTGAACAATCAAAGTCATTCTGTATAAGAGCTAAATGACTTTGATGTATATCAAAATGAGGAATATAGGAGAGGGCTCTTCTGGTCAAGGGCCTAACATATGGTCTGTCTGCCAGGCTGTAAGAGAGCTATCTAAAACAATACAAGTGGTATGATCTTGGCCTGTACTAATTGCAGCAGGTGGTAAAATGCCTCTGGCTTTGTCTTCTTCTGGTTGTGCCGCTGGTTTGTTTATGCTGTTTTATTTTGTGGCATATGATAGTTATTGGACCAAGACTTAGCTTCTGTTTATGTACAAGCGTAACTTAAAGGCAAGGCTATCTTGTCTTATTACAAAGAAATATCAAAAGCATGGTAAATATCAATGTGTTTAATCTATTTTGACATTCACCAAATACTTTTGGCAAAATAATTCATCCTTGTCAAACATCATCACAGTGAATTTGATTCTCCTCCACAACCTCTTGAGAAAGATGGGAAATATCTCCTCACATTTCTCTCTGAGTCACCCGTCAGCTGAGCTGAGTTAATTGTTGTGTTTGTGGGATGGATGGATTAGAGTGAGGGAGGGAGGGAAGGAGCTCTACTCTATGGATTCCTGTTAAAGCTGATGGGTGGGGATCAGAGAGCAGCACCACAAAGCATGTCCCTAACAGTGGTGGTCTAGATGAGATAAAGCGATCCCGTCCTGGGGCTGGGGAATCCAGAACTCAACCCCCAAGGGTGTACTGTGCTGGGCTGACGAGAGATGCCTTTTTGAAAGGTCTAATTTATCCTTATCTGACTAATATTGCCTATGCCAGATTTCTATCTCCATCCTCAGATGTTTTGTTGGTCTTAGCAGCCTAAACTTTGACCTCTCTTCTTCTGGATTTGATTGGATGCATATGTGGAATTGTTACCTCCTTCTTAGTAAGAAATTCAACAGCTGTTTCAGTTGTGTTACTACCCAGTTTGATTTATTCCAACCTTATTAGCGTGATGACAGACTTCACATTAATTTGGTTCTGATTAATTTCAATATTTAGCTATTCCGCTATAGCCAGAATAACCACATGTCCCACTGTGTATGATATCTTTACTTCCTCACCCTCTCTAGCAGGCTCTGGAACAGTGGGTCAAGATGTTTTTCCATCCATGGAACTGCATCACTTTCTCTATTAGCTAGCTGGCCTCCATCTTCTCCATCTTCTCTCCATCTTCTTCACTTGAAGTTCACAATGATACATATATGATCTGATATATTTAAGGAAAGATAATCTGTTGACAATACTGACTCGTAAGAAGAAAATAATTAAAAGATGGGTGTGTATTTTCTGGAAATAGACTGACACCTCCAGTCAAACCTAAACACCTTGTAATCCTGTGACCGCTGTCAGTACTGTACACATCCTAAATAGAGCTGAATAGAAGATAGTGTTGCACAGGGTAACTTCCAGTTGCCTCACGGCAACGGACACTCAAGGTGCCGTAGCAGCAATAAAAGAAAACATGTCACCACAACCCCATGAACAACAGGCCTAAGAATAGGCACAAAGTGGATACTGGATACAGTGACGGACAATAGGAATGGAGGACACGTACAGGATCCTTCAGATGTGTCCTTCGATCTTCATGTTCGGAAAAAGAGATTTTACAAAAGCCCGACACTGAGACCTGTCACCCTGTCAGACGGCTATTGGCTAAATGTAACGTGAGTCTAGCACTCCTGACATTACTGTGACGGGCTGTAATGCTGTGCCATCTGTGTGCAGTACAAGAGATGGCAGACCACAGGATGGGCCCCCCAGTTCCCCTTCACTCCCAAACAAATGACTCCTATGGCACAGGGGCAGCAGTCGTATCCATGGCTATGCGAGATACATGTGCTACAACTTAAGTCGCCAGAATAAATCTCCCTGTGTGAGTGGAATGAGGAGGATTTCCCATTAACCCCGGAATGCCTGCTCACTGGGGATCTCCCTGAGCCCAGCAGGCATAAATAACAGCCCCAGGCTCTAGGGGGCGCATATACAGCCTTTACACACAGAACCTGCTTGTTTTTTTTTCTCTTCAGTCTGTCTGAGGATGGTAATGTGATCATCCATTCTGAAGGGCATAGAGTGTTGGTATGGGTATGAATATCAACAGTGACGTCAGGGCTACAAGGTGACAATGTGGACCACAAGGTGCCCTGGAGTGGAGTGGGGCAGGGTAGGGGCTGGGCTGTGTGGTTAACACCGTGCTAAGGTGACAGTCTTACCTGCAGGCTGGGCCCCACTGAAAGAGGAGAACACACACATCCTCTCCCCCCCAACCCCCCCCCCCCCCCCCGTGTGGGAAACCCGGGCCCTTGTCAGCGTGTGGCGATGACAGCTAAGAGGTGTTCAGTGGCAGAGAGGGGGGGTGGGAGGGGGGGTGTTACTAAGGTAAATGCAGGAGGATTGTGCTAGAAAGAGAGTGGTAGAAAGAGAGAGAGAGAGAGAGAGAGAGAGAGAGAGAGACAGGTGTGGAGACCCATCATGTTCCATGTCCTTCAACAGGAAATGCCCCAGGATATGTTCACGGCTAAAATCTGGTGTGCTTTGCTTTACTCTTTTAAATATGTTACTGTAAAGATATAGCTGCTGACTTTTTTCTGTTGCTACATTAATGGCGTGTGAAGGTAAGCGCTGCTTTGCTTTTGAAATGTTTTTCCATCTGCTGTTGTAACTTTAACTGGGACCCATCAGCCACAGTCATCAACAGGCCTTCAGCGGAGGAGAGGCAGCCTTTAAAACGCTGTCGATGGACATGACTAAAACTCCTCTGCCTGCCTGCCTGCCTGCCTGTTTATCAGAGGTATGAGGGCAGATGTGAATGGTGCCTCCTTAGGCAGGCTGCTCATGTGAAAGAGAAAAGGCAGCTCTCTCGTCCTCTCATCGAGTCCTCCTGCTGAATGCCTCTTTGTCGCGGCAGAGACGCATTGTTGCGTTGCTAAGGCCCGTCACCAAGGGACATGTTTATCTTCTCTGATTTAATCACCTACTCAGTCTTAAATGAAAACATTCAAATGTTTTGCTGCTCCACTCTTTCTCTTTTGTGCCCTGTAGTTTGGGTGCGAGCTGCTCTTTCCATAAAAGAACCCTCATTTTCTGTCTCAGTTCCCTTCTCATAGAAGCCAGCCGGAGGGGGGTGCACTGGCGTTAACTCTAACAGCTTTTGGCATCTCGTGACAGGAATTCATTTTTGCCTCCTATGATGGTGGCGAGCTGAGGTTTCATCACGGTGGTAGCTACAAAGGCCGGTATTATTATTATTCTTAGAGACACGGAGCTTTACACTCTGCACTTCATCCCTTTCCGCTTTATGTCCTAAATGAAATGTTTGGCATCCTGATCCCATTCTAAAAACATGCATGTAACATAAATACATAAACTGTATCAGAGGAGGATCTGGTGTCTGCAGTCCACAGCCCTCCCACATGGTACAGTCCTGTACACCACACTTGGAGCTTTGAGCATACTGGAACACAATCAGCACTAGTGTGTGGATGTTGGTGAGCATTAGTGTGTTCATGTGTGTCAGAAAAGGGACGTGTGTGTGTTTGTGTATGTACTTGTGAAACAGAAAAAAATATGGAAAGGGTGGACTTGACTGTTAACGTCCTGACTTCAAAACATGCTTTTGTAGGCTGTATATATCATGGTTGAGGGTTTGGCGTTAAGGTGTCAGTATATTGCAGAGAATAGTGTGTGTGTGTGTGAGTGTGTGTGTGTGTGTGTCTGTGTGTCTGTGTGTGTCTGTGTGTGTGTGTAACTGTGAAAATGTGGCAAAAAGATGTGGCAAAAACATATGGTCCAGCTATGTGGCAAAAAGATATATGGTCAAAAAGATTAGGGTACTCACTCTCTCCCCTACTCATTGTTATTAGGGTACTCCCTCTCTCCCCTACTCATTGTTATTAGGGTACTCCCTCTCTCCCCTACTCATTGTTATTAGGGTACTCCCTCTCTCCCCTACTCATTGTTATTAGGGTACTCCCTCTCTCCCCTACTCATTGTCATTAGGGTACTCCCTCACTCCCCTACTCATTGTTATTAGGGTACTCCCTCTCTCCCTTACTCACTGTTATTGGGTACTCCTTCACTCCCCTACCTATTGTTATTGGGTACTCTTTCACTCCTCTACCCACTGTAATTGGGTACTCCTTCACTCCCTTACCCACTGTTATTGGGGTACAGCTTTACACCCGCACCCCACGGTAGGTAGCCATGGGCGCATTACAGCATTTACTCCTTCACATCCTTTCCTCCTCAACACCCATGTCCCAGGTGGATCACAGCTGTTGAGTGAGACACTCTAACTGAGCTTGCTCTAAAAATAACAGTGTTGACACCAAGAGAAAAACAAAAACTAATTAATGAACCTATGATTTACTACCTCCTGTCTCTGCTGCGAGATCTTTAGTCCCATGAGGTTTTGTTCTCAGAAAATCTCACTTTTCTTTTCACCTCTGAGTGAACATACAGACTACACTATTTCCCAGGCCGCCATGGGTTGAGTCAAGTCTCCCTCTACATTCGGTGAACTGAGTGATGTAGGCCCCAACCCTCTAGTAGCCCCCTGCCTCATCGATCACAGGAAGAGGAATTCCATCCATCCGCAGTACAGGTGGCATATTCTCACCACCCTGGATGTTTTCTGTGTTACAGTGAATGTCTTGGATTGGGGGAATTTAAGTTTCTCTGCTCCTAAGAGAAAACAGAGCAGACTTTTTCCACCGTGGAAGCAACACGTGGTAAGCTTTAGAAGCTAATAATGTGTAAGGAGATCTGAGAGGTCTGCTCAGTGAGAACGGGCTGTCCTCTCCACAGTGCAGGGCCTGGGTAGGCCAGGGCCTGGCTTTATGGGCCCCGTCCAGGAGCTTAGCCAGCGGGGCAGATGGAAAGATGAGACGGGCCTCTGGTATGGGCAAAGTGGAAAAGACCTCGTGTTTTTATTCAATCAGAGCTCTGGATGACACTTGTAATGCCCTGGGGCTGTGTGTGTATGTGTGTGTATGTGTGTGTGTGTGTGTGTGTGTGTGTGTGTGTGTGTGTGTGTGTGTGTGTGTGTGTGTGTGTGTGTGTGTGTGTGTGCGTGTACGTGTACGTGTGTGTGTGTTGGCATGGCTAGTATGTGGGAGAGCAGAATAACAAATACACCTTAATCAAATTAGCACACCCTTTCTGTTTCTGGCCATTCTGTTGTTGGGAAAATTTTGCCCCTGCAGTAAATAGAAATAAACCAGCCTCTCAGTTTTTATAGGCTGAGGACATGTGTTCTGTTGGACCAGGGTGTGGCCGGGATATAAACCCTACTACGTGCCCAACAAAGTTTACTAATTTAGGTAGAGTCAACTCTCGTCACACACACAAGCCAGAGATTATTTTTACTAGAATAGATTAAAGCCTGCCAATACAAGACAGAAATTCAAGATGCTGTTTAGTATATGTGAAATATATTTTATTTTTCACACATTTTGAAATGTATTTTCATGTGGACTTACTGTATATTTGTACACTTATTTGTAAATTATTTATACAGGAAATATAATATTTTGGAAATATTACAGTAAATACTTCAAATATTTTTTTAAGTTACAAATATTTTAGATTTAATTTCTCACATATAGGAACAGTCAAATCAAATATATATATATTTTTTTCTTTACAGCCATGCCCTGGGGAAAAGTTACAAGGGAAGGAGAGGGTAAGAATGACACACATTGTGAATGATTAGTTGGCCATTTTGTTTTCAGGGCCAGATTGTACATTTTGCCACAAAAGAGCCATACGATCTTTGGTGGCCGCAACAAGTACGGACACCTCCTTAACATCCGAAAGATGCATTATACACAGGGTAATGTCCCTTTTGCTTAGCTGGGACATTGGTATTTGATCTTCAGACCTGAGGGAGTAGTGCCCGTGCTAGCTCTCCAACACCATTTCCAGCAACATCTGGTCTCCCATCCAGGGGCCGACCAGGACAACTCTGCTTAGTGTGTGGCAAGCCAGCAGTGAGATTGATTGGTCAGATTGGTGCATGTTTTCTACCATTCCATACCAAACATCCATGCTGAAAAGCTCTGGAAGTGGTGGGCAGTTGAACATGTTGTTTTGAATGTGAATTTAGATTTTTTTATTTGGCTGGATAAGAGTGATGAAAAGTAGCTGTAAAAATTGTCACACATCTAACAGATCACCATGTCTGCTGAGTTAGAGGCTGACCATCACATGGCCTCAGCCAGAGAGCCACCCAAGCAGAAACAAACAAAGTTCACATCTGTCAGTGAAATAACTGAATAAAAGAACATTCTCTCAGGACTGCTTGTCTGAAGTACAGCATTTTCTTCTGATACTGGAATAAAGAGACAAACTTCTCATTGAACTCATTAATTCATCTTCAAAAGTATCCACAACAGTTTTTCACGCATGACGCTATTCACAGAATCCTCACAAATACGGGACCATTTCTGTTATCCTCTGCCAGACAGAGCAGAGTGGGTCAAATTAAATGGAAGTCATGCTGGTCTGGTCATGGGGCTGCTGTGCTATCCAGTAGAGGAATTGTTGTCTCTGTGATGGTGTCTCCCAGGTGGCCTGTAGGGAGTGGCTGTGAGGAGAGCTCAATGTCCCCCCTGGGTTCCCCATCTCAGCTCAGAGTATTCTGGAACCTGGGCCTGGACAGAAATAATGTCAGAAAGTAGTGTGCTGAGGCGCCACACCTCTGCTTTGCTGTCTGCCCACCCCGCCCCCCACCTCCAGAGAGTTATAAACAAGCTTTGCTGATATTAGCTGTGTTACTGGAGCCACTCGAGCAGCACACTTTGGAGAGAAAAGAACAACACTTTTTGCAGTCTGTAAAAGGTTCACCTTTAGCCCCACTCGGAACCAGACGTTTTCCAGCCTAATGTATCCCTGCTTTTAAAATGGGACTGTTAAACCGCTTTTCTTATTTTCTTTTTTAAAATCTCCTTTTGCTCTTCACCAGAAAAAGAGGTTTCAGCTAACACCTGACAGGGTGCGTTCATTCTTATTGCAGGCCCATGCAGCAACAGGAAAGAGAAGGGGTCACATGAACGTCAGGAACAGACTTTCAGGAAGAGTTGAGATAGAGCAGAGCTGCCTGCCAGAGGGAAGAGAGAGACAGGCACAGAGAGAGAGAACCAAATAGAGAGAGAACAGGAGAGTGAGAAAGATGAGAGAGAGAAAGGGCTTTTCTCCCTTATCCCCTGGACAGGCCCGTCAGGGCAACCCTGGGAAATGAAATGCTGTCAGCCATTGTTTTCCTCCATATCACCTTTTGCCCACTTCTCAAGCTCTTTTGACGAGATCAGGCTTTCCTCTTCAAGCCCTATGACAGGCACTGAAAGGGATGGGATTTGATGAGCGCCATCTTAGCTAAATGTTATTTATTTAACCTTTATTTAACTGGGAAAATCCTATAAATAAGACACAGTTTCTTTTGCAAGGTAGGCTTGGCCAGGCAGAAGCAGGCAATACATCACAGCATTTTAACCATACAATACAATCAACACGCAGCACAATCTGGCCTACAGGAAACATTAACACTCCTTAATATATAATATAACTACAGTGTTTCATGTGCCAGAGTTCTTCCTGACCATGTGTTTTCCCTGAGCAGGAACAAATCCGGGCCTTGGGTAAAATTGTAAAGGGTTGTTGTCATTTTACTCATTCAGTGAACGTCTCTGTTGCATGGAAGCCCTCAGCTGTGTGTTTCCAGAGGGAATGCACATGTTTAGGTTTAAATCACTTGGGCTTTTCGGGGCTAGGTCGAGCTGTCCTCTGCTCCACTGAAGTCTATGTACATACCCTTGGCCTGGGATGAATTAAACGATTATTAATTACTCTACATGTAGTTTAGTGGCCCCATAAATAACAGGGGAAAGGGACAGAGCTGCTAGACCCGTACCAGGAATATGACTGTAGATGCTTGGTAAGGGGAAATAGATGTGCATTTTAGACCCTAACTGTAAATGTCATTAAAAAAATTAACATAAAAACATTTTTACACTTGTAATGACCCTGAACCTGTTTATAGCTTATATAAATAAGCAATGAACATACCTCCACAACTGTCAAGCATGAAGATATGAAGTATGTTATGGGTTTGTTACCTCTGCAAATCTATGTGACCGCCATGAAGACATACTTTTTTTTACTTGTTTACACAAACAGCAGTAAAAGCATAATGTAATTTTGTTCATCAAGACCTGACCAAGAAAGGGCTAGGCCTATAATTTCATATTCAGTACTGAGAATAAATGACTGCAAGCATATCAAACCACATATTTGATTTAAATCGTGAAGGATCATCTTGTGTAAGAGAGCTGTGTACTGATTTATTTTCTTTCCTCGCAATTTTCAGCAGTAATTTCAGGGAGCTAATGTGATCAAATAACGTCCTCTGATTTTCAGGGTTTATGCTTTAAAAATAAAATTAAAATGACTACCTTGAAATTTAAACACTAACAGAGCCCCAATGTTGTGCCCCAGCCCTGCCCAAGCTTTGGTTTCTGTTCTTAGTACTTCCAACCAACCCACCCAAGCTCATGGAGAAGGTTGTATGGGACATCATTATATTTATGTTTACATTATATTTACATTATATTTGTCCAATAGATCCTCTGACTTTCAATAAACTATGTCATTACTCATCATTATCCTCATCATTATCATCATGATATCAACATCAGAATCACTATTATTATCTTCATTATCATTTACCATCACTCTCTAAAACTTTAAGCTCTGGAGTCTTGCATGTTGATAAATAAATAAATAAATCTTCTCTGAAAACTGTGAATACACGTATTGTACAGTAGGTGCAAATAAATCAGGATACGTATTTGTTGTTTCTATTGAGGCCATAATTTCAAGCCTTGTATTTGGCTAAGTCAAGTAAAATATGAGGTCAGTTTATTTTAAAACATTAGCCTCCGTTTTAAATCCTGTTTCAGCTGTCACAAGTCTTGAGCTAGCCCCACCGCATTCTGCATCAGCAACCAGATAAACAAATAGCATTCCTTATCCTTTCTTTCTTCGCCCTGAGCGAGTGCTCATTCAAATATAAACCAAGCCTATTTATTGATAGCGATTATAGTTTTTTGGTGAATTATCTAGTCAAAACATGTATACTGTGCACTGGGAAATGGGCTGGTTTTTCGCAGAAGGTCAATGGAGACAGCATAACTTTATTTCTGTCCCCGACCTGCCACCCCTGTTGCTCAAGCTCCTAGCCTAGAGCAGAGTGGGTACAGAACAAGCATTTAGCTGACCTCCATTTGGAATGACTGTGTGGCTGACTGGCTGACTCACACACACATCCAGAGCAACAGGAGTGTGTGTGGCTGACTGGCTGACTCACACACACATCCAGAGCAACAGGAGTGTGTGTGGCTGACTGGCTGACTCACACACACATCCAGAGCAACAGGAGTGTGTGTGGCTGACTGGCTGACTCACACACACATCCAGAGCAACAGGAGTGTGTGTGGCTGGGTGATACTGATGCGTGAAGGTGGGAGGCAGAGGGTAGCTGTTGAACAATGCCATCGTTGTGTACCACCTTGCTAGCCCCATTGGGCCCTGTGCAAATTCCCACCTGTGTACTCAAGCTTATCGTCTCATCATTGTAAAACAATCACTATGGACAGCTACTGTAATTTTGAGTGGAACAGATTGCATAAGTGTTTTCTTGTCTTCCTTCGAGCACTAAGTTTGCTGATAGCTAACTAAACTGAATAAAATATATTTACTACGACTGGGTAGTCTGCTTGCACCACATAGCTGTCATAAGTTAACTGCATTGACTTTAATTTGCTCAGGATAAAAGTCTCTGCTAATTGACTAAAATGTAAATATGTGCTTGATAAAAAGAAGCCAGCCAGCTGTGGGTGATACATGATAGGAACTTAGTGTGGTGTTGAATGTATGTGAATGTTTACACTTGTGATGTTTCATTTTGTGTAATGATATGATGAACATAGAGACTCCGCTGTAAGTAACCATTCATCATCATTAAAATGGCATTATGGCATTGCTTTATAAGTTCCTTAGATAAGCTGACGGCAGGCTAATAGGCAATGAATGAATAGAAAATGGCTTCACTGTAAATGTTCTTCACAGTCCTAAAATACATTTCATGGTCATATAAAATTTGGCCTTCAAAAATGTCTTTGTTAGTAATGGTAATTCACTCCATACATGAAAAGTAATACACAATGAAAAGTGCTGGACCACGTTGTAAATATGAAATACAGCACAAAAACAAGGACAATCATTTATTGTTTTGTTTTTACCACAGCTCTTACGAACCATATCGGCAACTGTTCATATGTTTCCCATTGTTTAAGCTTTGATTGAATATTCCATAAAGCCAGGCTTGTACTGACAATATTATATTCTGTAACAGTGGGTAAACTGTTCTGATAAATGTCTCTTAGGAGAGGATGACGTGTTGTGTAGACAGGAAATACAGGAGTTGGTTCCTCTGGCCATTAGCTGAGTGCTATTGGTCACTGAGTCATGGAATGAAACCCACTGAATTCTTAGAGAGGCCCTTCTATTGACTGAACGGTAGAAAAGATCTTGCTATTTGCCACATCGCTGCTCATTACCTATGTGTCATGTGAAGGATCCAGTAAACAAGAAGATATAGTTTTTCAAAGATTTTACATAACTAACTGTTTACTTTAGAAAAAGGATTTACTGCGCGTGTATTGCCCTCAATATTTGTGTCCATTTTGGCCATTTGCCTACATATGCTGGAGTGTGTCTAACAGGGCATGTAGGAGGCCAGTAGCCAGCTCTGGTTATCATGGGCATGTGACACGGCTACCACAGCAAACTGCATCCTACAGTATAAACGTTTCACTTTTTCTCTTTTACAACCAGCGCTGGTCTTTGTTGTGTGAAACTGTGGGATCCACATCAAATTGTATTATTAAATTGAATGTGCCTTTTAAAGCTCAATAGTGGAATGTTTGTGAAATCGAATGCCCCTATCTGCCCCATCAAAGAACTGGAGCGCCACGGTTTCATGGCTTTGCATTCCTGCTTTGGTGATTTATTTTTGTGCGTCCTATAAATTATTAACAGATCTTGTAACACGGGTGGGGACCCAAGAGGGCCAATTGCAGGGCAGAATCTGGATTGATCTTGAGTGAGAACAAAGCAGTGATTTCTTGAGGTCAAGTGATGGGATGAATGGCTGTTTTTCACCGGACTGTAATGCCAAGTCACGAACACGACACAAACAGGGCAACAATGTGTTCATGGGACATCTTATTGCATTTTTACTCTATCCTCTGCCTTCTTTTTGATGGAGTTTGTAAAACAGGCTTTGAAAACGAAGTGAACAGCTTGGAGCAATGTTAACAAACTGTTTTGGTGTGAAAAGAGAAATATAAAATAAGCTTTTCAATTATCACATAAGTATAATTTAGTAAGCTTAGTGTGAGGGATTTCAGATTGTTTCAAAACGGATTCTTCAAAGCATTTTGTGACTAACACTTAAAGCTGTAATATATGCAAAACCATATATTCCTATGGTATACATAGTAACATAATGCAAATAATGGATAAGATGTCAATATATGTTGTGATTTTTTTCTTTCTTTTTCTTTTCATTTTGTAGTCATTATAGATTAGTGACCGACGTGAAATTTGTTGAAAGAATCTGTTAAGACTCATATTGACTACAAATCCCACTCTACCACGCTCTTTGTAGACAGACTCTGGCTGACTAAGTACATTTTAACTTTTGTGGCTAGGCTGTTAGAACCTAACACAATATTACAAACCCAATATCATCATGTGAAATAGTTAAATAGTTGTAAAATTGCTTTATGGTTTCTAGCTTAAATTGTTGTTTTTTGGTAGCTGGCCAGTCTGAAACAGATATTAAAGAAAAGAGACTTGAAACATATTGTCGATGGATGGGGGAATGAACAACACTTCCCCTCAGCAGACAATTGACTAATTATGTTTATGTTGTCATGCTGCGTCAGACGGTTGCTTAGCTAATCATCACAACATCCCTTAAAGATACCCAGGGTAAGTATTCAAAAACTGCAAATGTTATCCATAATGTCTCGCACGGCCCATTGACAATGTACGGGTAAGAAAACAAATGCCTGTTAGCAGGATTCCAGCGAGGTTTTCTGTCTCCCCAAAAGTGTCTCTGTCTGAAAGCACTTATGGAGCACTTAGAAGTTAAATCATAATGAAAACAAAATATTAGAATTACTACTAGAACAGGCTTTCACCAAATGTCATGACTTGTGTTTCTGGAGGTGGATTTCTCCTTCAAGGCATAAGATCTCACTGCAACTGTTTGACATTGAGTTGTTGTAGAACACATGGTATGAAGGTTACTATGTTATAAGAGAAGTTTCAGATTTTAATATGACCTGACAAATAACTTTGATTATTGTGGATATGTTTTAATATAAACAATTTGAAGATTCCCTGTAAGCTCACTTCACAGCAAGCTTGAAATTGTACATCCCCAACAGTCAGGAAGGACGCAGTACTGTTCGTACTGCGTCCTTCCAACATCGTGCTAGTTGTCGGTTTCATTTGCATACCCAGGGCAAACCCCACAACAAAATTCTTACTTGCAATTGCATGCTTAACAATGATAGAAAAATACATACACATGTTTAAAAATGAATAAATAATATAATAATAAAGCTAACTATTGATATTATTATAACAAAACATTTATACTTCAGAAGCAGCAGCTCTATACTTCAGAAGTAACAGCACTATACTTCAGTAGTGGCAGCCCTATACAGTACTTCAGTAGTAACAGCACTATACTTCAGTAGTAACAGCACTATACTTCAGTAGTAACAGCACTATACTTCAGAAGCAGCAGCTCTATACTTCAGTAGTAACAGCACTATACTTCAGTAGTAACAGCACTATACTTCAGTGGTGGCAGCACTATACTTCAGTAGTAACAGCTCTATACTTCAATAGGAACAGCTCTATACTTCAGTAGTAACAGCACTATACTTCAATAGTAACAGCACAATATTTCAGTGGCAGCAGCTCTATACTTCAGTAGTAACAGCACTATAATTCAACAGTAACAGATCTATACTTCAGTAGTAACAGCACTATAATTCAGTAGTAACAGCACTATACTTCAGTAGTAACAGCACTATAATTCAGTAGTAGCAGCACTATACTTCAGTAGTAGCAGCTCTATACTTCAGTAGTAACAGCTCTATACTTCAATAGTAACAGATCTATACTTCAGTAGTAACAGCACTATACTTCAGTAGTAACAGCACTATATTTCAGTGGCAGCAGCTCTATACTTCAGTAGTAACAGCACTATAATTCAGTAGTAACAGCACTATACTTCAGTAGTAACAGCTCTATACTTCAGTAGTAACAGCACTATATTTCAGTGGTGGCAGCACTATACTTCAGTAGTAACAGCGCTATACTTCAGTAGTAACAGCACTATATTTCAGTGGTGGCAGCACTATACTTCAGTAGTAACAGCCCTATACTTCAGTGGTGGCAGCACTATACATCAGTAGTAACATCTCTATACTTCAGTGGTAGCAGCACTATACTTCAGTAGTAACAGCTCTATACTTCAGTCATGGCAGCCCTATACTTCAGTGGTGGCAGCACTATACTTCAGTAGTAACAGCTCTATACTTCAGTGGTGGCAGCACTATACTTCAGTAGTAACAGCTCTATATTTCAGTGGTGGCAGCACTATACTTCAGTAGTAACAGCTCTATACTTCAGTGGTGGCAGCACTATACTTCAGTAGTAACAGCTCTATACTTCAGTGGTGGCAGCACTATACTTCAGTCATGGCAGCCCTATACTTCAGTGGTGGCAGCGGGCCATCAACTGTAGTTAGCTACTATAACGACATTAGCTATAGCTTGGGGCAACCGGAGGGCAGGTTGTTTAATTTGATATCTACTATCTCGCTACTGCACTTCATGCTAGCCCTCTCACGGTGAAATGCATCAGTTATGAGTTGACAAACAAGCAAAAGTGTTCAGCAGTCGGGTTGCCTGAAGATTGAAAATGACATTGAGTGTCTTGGTTTAAGACCCGGTGTTTGGATACAGTCCATCTGACCCATGGTAGGCTAAATGATAGCGGGTGGAATGTGTGAAGGGCCTTTGATAATGTTGCAGTCTTTTATCAGGCATTGTTTTGGATAGAAGTTCTGCCATGTTCTAGGCTCTCTTCTAAGCCAGCAGTGGACTGAAATGGCAAAAATGGTAGCAGGATGGCAATAGAATGGCAGGGTGAAGACAAGAAGCAGACAGGACAGGAATGGTTGGCTGGAGATGTCATGGTCCACAGTAGTCAGATAAGGCTGTCTGTCTCAGGGCTAACAACGGGCCACTGCAGGCAGGCACCTGACCTATCCATTTCCCTGCAATAAAATACAACTTAGAGCCTGATCCCCTAGAGCTTCAAAGAGCTCCACCAGACCTTGCTAAGACCCCTGCTAGCTGAGGGTCAGAGCCACTGAGATCCTGACTGAGAGCATGGAGCCTGTCTCCCCTGGCAGTCTGTCTGCAGATAGGAGTACAGTAGAGCTGTAAACATGCTAACTCCATAATTAGATGTTTTTACATAGTGTATATGTAAAAACAGTAGTGTTTTTACATATACACTACTAGGTTGGAAGTTTTTTTAAGTATATGTCATTTACAAACAGTTCAGTATCTCAAACTGCCTCCGTTTCCTCCATGTTAATGCATCTTTTGGGTCTTAGTATTGGTATCATGTGGGGTGTGGTCATGGCTTGATGTTGGAGATATGGACTAGTGAGGTGAGGTGCTTTAAGGGTCAAGGAGGGAAGGTCACATGACAGCATTGATGTTGTTGACCTCTGTGCTCTGTAGGAGGGCAGGGAGACACTCAGCCCCCCTGTAGCACGCTGACCATTCAGAACCTCAGCTGAAACCAAAGACTAATACTGGCCTAGTCTTCATCAAGCTTCTTCATAAATGTCTGTCCACACACAAAATAGTTTAACAGAGCCCAGCTCCTCTCAAGACATGACATATTACGTTGGCTTGAAACCATTCCAAGTCTGATAAAAACAAACTTTATTTGAAGTAAGGGGCAAAATACGACAAATAAAGGAGTTACCTTACCATGGCAACCATGTTATATCTTCGTCATGCAGTTCTCTGTAGTAACCATGTAATATTGAGACATGTCCACCAATGCACATCTTGCCAAGCTGTTCTGGTTCTTATCACACTGCTTGCTCAACCGGGGGGATACTCGCCGGCACAAGTGTGCTCGAGGAGGCCAATAACCATGACTGAGTTTGCTGAACCAATTCACGTCACACAATGCAACAGTTGGCATGCTGCATACAGGATGCCAACTCCTGTCCGCAACGACACAACTGTGCATCTAGACGGTGGGTAGAACAACTGTTCTGAAGTCCTAGAAGGATTTTTACAGAACTATTTAGCCACACTCCTTCCTTCTGATAGGTTGGGTCAAGACAGCCTCTGTCTCCAGACATCTCTGGTTTCCTGAGCACTCCCAAATCTCCTCATCTAGGCCCCCTAGATGGATACAACTCCCAGCCCCTGGCCTAGTGATGATGAGAGAGAGGTAATGCAAAGTGACTGATATTAAACACAGCTCTTGTGTGGTTTGGGCATCGTCCCTGCAGAACAGAGCTGCAGAGGGGATGGCCATCCCATCAGCCATCCTGACTAGCGGTCTCTGGCCTTGGGCTGGGGATCCGTTCAAAACAAAGAGCAGAAATCTTCGAGCTGTTTGTGTGCTTGTAACCACTTTCACAAATACACGTCTGCTGCCCTACAATACATTTTGGTAAAACACCTGTTGTTACTGCTGGATAGCACATGTGGGTACTTCATTGTATTGGGTGTGTGGGATGGCCTTGATGTGACCATCTGGGATCAGGGTTAACACGATGAGCTACAGGGGTGACTAAGGCCCTGCCACCTGGTCAGATCCCTGTAAGTCATAACGAGTTACGGATGGGCCTTGCATATTGTTACAGCGCAGTCAAGGCCTGCCCAAGACCCTGCCAGACTTAAATTAAATAAAGATGCCACAGAGCAACATTTCTTAATCAGTTGTTTCACTGTCTGGCAGGGTTCTGTCTCTTTATCTCTCTCTCTCTCACACACACGCACACACACACTGACGAACACACAGACGTACATACACACACGTGCTGTGTTGCTTTCAAATAAATCTGTAATCCGCTGACTAACTTGAGAACACCCTGGGCTTTTCTAAGCGTCTCAGTTTAACCCCACTGCCTCTTTCCTGTTGAGAAGTATGGACAGGAATTGCTGGATGCCAGTCCTGGCTTTGATCAGTAACCAGAGATGGTTACTCTGAGCTACAACCCCTGCCCATAGAACCCAACCAAAAGGAATGTGTTGGCCTGCTGCTTTGCCACCCTGCTGGGTAGGGCTGACCCCTCTGAGCCTGCTGTGTTAAGGTCAGTTTAGCAGAGCAGCCCTCACCTTGTAACCCCACCAGGACAAACAGACAGTGGCCAGGTCAACTCGGATCTCTCACTGTAAAACAAGAAATTCCCTGAAAGGGAGGTGACTCCCATTATAACATCTTTGTTGTGAAGTGAGGCGACCAGTAGGCTAAAACTACATCTCAGGCCTGCATCAAATGTTATGAGTCCGGGTGACAGGGAAACAAACCAATCTCTGTTTGTTTTGTTCAGCATGGTTTAGTCTGTAGTTCTTTTGGCCGTTGCATTCTATACAACATCGACAGCATGCATCCAAGACAATAAGGCTGATGTGATCATAAAAATGGGTTATTGATGAAATTCTGTTATTGATGAAATGTACCAGGATTGGTGTCATTTCATTTTTTATTATTTTTATCTTTCCCAGAATAGAAACCCTGCTGTTGTACACGTGATATTCTACCAATTGAGCCACGCAGGAGTCCTTTGAATTCTAATTAGTTATTTCTGGAAGTAACAGAAATTCCACTTTTGTCTCATAGAAGACAATTATAACATTTTGAATTCATATTACAATTTCAGTTAACTTTTATATGTTGTATACCTTCATTGACTGAATTGAAAATGAAATGACAGAACCCTGAGATGGACTATTCTGGCTGATTTTACCTAGGTGTTAAGGTGTAACAAAACAGACTGGAAAGTACATTGGCTGTGTTTACACAGGCAGACCATTTCAGTAATTAAGTATTAATTGGGATTCTTGTTTGGACAACCTGAAATCGATTCTTAAAATCAATCTAAAAGAAAGAATCAATCAATCAAAAGAAATCAATTTAACGAATCCGTGCATATTCCCTTAAATGAGTGGGAGGTTAGAGAGAAAGAACCAGCCATCATGACAGACAGTGCTGATAATATGATACATGATGTGGAACTGACTGAGCTCAAACTTCCAGCACGCTTTCTTGGTCTGGTGAGGCACATTGCAACCTTTTTTCACTGTAGCACTACGGACAGCCATGTGCTTAAAGAGAAGCAGAGGACAAGCAGAGGACATTTCTGGACATGCCTCTACACAAGCTGCTGATTGACTTTGTGACCCGGTAGAATGTGTGTTGGAGATACTAGAAAAGTTCCTGGAGCAGTAGTCAGCCATCTTGGCAGCTCTGTTGTCACTAGATTTGTGCAGTTTGTGAACTATTCATTCTTTTTGAACAACTTTTTACTAACTCAGGAGTAACAACTACTTTTTAGTGGCTCGTTCAACTGTATCATTCAGTCGAATGGTTTGCAGCGGATTTCTACAACATCATTGGTTTCATATGCGGTCCTCCAGCTCAGTGCTCCGACCAATGGCTGTTTACGTCGGCAGAGAAAATACATCAAGCCAGGCAGAATTGTAAATGCATGTTTATAACTGATAATTGGACACAGGTTGCAATAATGAATGCAGGCAATTTATTGTTGATTTTGATGATACACACATATTTATATCAAAACGTAAACAGAGGTTTGGTTAAAAAGACTTGTGAACAGCCGACTCGTTCAATTTTGTTGACTGTTTCGTTTATTCGAACGTCTGGCAGCAGAGTTCTACACATCGTTACTAGCAGGATTTATAAGCTATCCTCAAGTGCAATGCTACGTCCAAAAGCTGTTTGTTTTACGTTCTCAAAGAAATATAGATCAATCCAGCCGCATTATAAAAGACATGTTTATAACCGATAATTGGACGCAGGGTACTATAATGAATGCAGTAAATTGATTATTGATTGTGATGATACACACATTTCTATGAAAACATACACTGGGGTTTTGTTAACAAGACTCATGAACAACTGACTCAATTCAATTTTATCGTTCATTTGAACCGCCTGTTTTTTTCCTTGGAACGGCTGGCAGCAGAGTTCTACAATATCACAAACTGTGTTAAAGATTCATTTTTTTTTTTTTAAAGTACAATTTTCTGGAATGACTTGTAATATTTTGAAAGACAAGTCAGATGCTTAGCTAAATTGTGTTAGGTTCTGTTTTGGTTCGGTTTAGATTTTGCTTTTGGTTTTGAACGTGGCCTGTTCTGTTTGGTTTTTGTCCTTTGATTTTGAACACAGCTTGTTCTTTTGTATTATCGTTTTCACCTGTGCCTTGTTTCCCTATACAGCTCCGGAAAAAAGTAAGAGACCACTGAACCTTTTTCTTTCCTCGAAAAGGAAGGTTTTGAGTGAGGAACAGAAGGGTTAAAATTAAGAGACCCCTGCAAATTGAACACTTCTGTTCCTAACTTAAAACTTTCCTTTTGAACTTTTTTGGAAAGGAATGAAAAAGGTGCAGTGGTCTCTTAATTTTTTCCGGAGCTGTATAAGTTTCTCCTGCTGCAGGGTTT
The DNA here is from genome assembly GCA_016801175.1 of Esox masquinongy. Taxonomy (NCBI): domain Eukaryota; kingdom Metazoa; phylum Chordata; class Actinopteri; order Esociformes; family Esocidae; genus Esox; species Esox masquinongy. Next base: position 203,049 of record JACXGI010000010.1, read on the forward strand.
CTGGTTGGTCATTGTTGCTCTTGTCTGTTCCTGCCATTTTGTGCCTTTTTTTTTTTTTTTTGGTGAGTCTGTATTAAACCATGTTTACCCTTGAAAACCTCTGCGCCCGTGTCCTGCCTCCATGCCGAACTGGGACAATTTGGCATTTCATGGTAGTTTATAAATGAGGTACTTTTCATTTTGAATTATTGATGCCCATTTTTGGTTATTTATATTTGTTAAACAATGAGGAATTCATAATGTTTGTTTTGTGCCTGGTCGTCCATGTTTAACATTAATCTTTATTAATTTACCATGTTATACAAGCTAGAGAGTTCCCTGTGCAGTTCATAGCCTTCATTCTCAGAAATTCTTTCTTATAATCAAAGTTGGTATTGTAATTATCATTTCCAAATTAAATCAGAATTGAATCGGAATCTTGTAAATTGAAATCAAAATGAATTGAGAGATCAGTGGTGATACTCAGCCCTACGCAAGAGTTGGCAAAACGTCTAGAGGTGATTTTCAGTGTGGCGTTTGCGTTTGCAGTCCGTTGCTGTTGTCTGTCATTTTTATATAATTCATTAGAATTTTTTTATACCTACAGGGAAAACTAACTGAGACAGATCTCATTTACAGTGGTGCTCTGTATTACAACAATAAAAACATAGGAAAATACAGATTTAAAAGAGATTTGAAAACACATTAAGAATGCAAACACAATTCAATGCAAGGCACAGTGGCGTATCAAGCAACATAGGCTAACAAACATTAATGCTATACTAGCCTATTTCATTACATAAAAAAATAGACATAGCTGCATATTGTTATCTTTTGTGTTTTTCCTCCTTTCCTGTTTTTCTTAAACTGGGCCCCTGATGGCTTAAACCTTTTATCTATTTGTGTTAATTTGGCACTCGCGCATAAATACATTACCCATCCCCCAGCACTGTCAATCAAGAGTCCATACTAAACCAATTCACCTTGGTGTTGCGCAGACTGGTTTTATATTATTCATAACGATTTCACACGAACCAGGAGAAAATGCAACAATATGTTTGTGAAACTCTTCAGTATTATGAATTAATTGTGGTTTATTTGGTAGCATTTCGTTGTCTGACTGATTTTACTAATTGCGTTAGTACTGTATAAACTTAGAGGTGCGCTATTTGATAGATTCCCCCGCTCCCCCTACCTCAGACTTCCAGTGTGGAGACCTTCCCAGGCAATAATCTGCCTAGCTCACAGACTAGAAGCAAGGCGGCTACTCCGACAAGGTTCATTGACCCACAGTCCCACACGGTGACATATAATTTACGTGACAAGCGATAGAAAACCGATCGCACAAATGTCACCATTACGACTTTTTTTGTGCGGGTGCCTCGTGCCGCCCCCCGGCAAGATGCCGCCCTGTGCGGCTGCCCATGACACATGTACCTCAAACCGCCGCTGAGGGCCTGTGTGTTTGGGTTTATAAGAGAGAGAAATAGCCCCAAAGAGTCCCAAATCGCATACTACCGTACATACTACGTACTGCGAGTACGTACTTCGCGGGTGACGGTGAAGTATGTAATGTTTAGTATATACTCAACACGTAGCGCTTTAACCGACTTCAACAGGCTTTAACGTCACACTAATTTGAATACTTAGAGAGACGCTGCAATTAACGCTGTAGAGAGACATTGTTGTAACGCTGTAATTTATCAGCGTTACAACATATAACCAAATACGTTTTTTACTTATGTTTAGTCCTTTATGAAATGCATTCTGGATATATGAAACAAAATATTTTTATATTTCTTTCATCACATTTCTAATTATAAAAATTAATAAAAAGATAAACAGTCAATAAACCATTTGAATTTTAAACAAAAGACTAACTCATTCATCCCCAGAAGAACAAGGCTAATGTCTGGTTCCATCTTAGTTACTAGGTATGCATTCATAAGTTGTGCAATTACACAATGGGCATCTGCATTTAAATTCCTGACCAGTATGGTCATGGGCCCTGAAGACAGATTGTCAGCCACCCGCTTGGCTGTCATGCAGACCAGTTGCTGTTTGCTATTGGCATGGCTGGTGAGGGACTGTTTGCGAAAGTTGTCAGTGCCTTTGTAAAAAGACCAACATTTGTCCGCTCTGGCCGGGAACTTGCGACAGATAACACAGTGCATCTGCGTTCCATCGAAGTCAAAACTGTTAAATTATTTTTTGCACGGAGGTAAAAATGTTTTATTGAAAACCAATATCGGACAGCCATGCATCACATCACTGCTCAACTCTTGACTGGCCAACAACGCGCAAAGAGCTGCAAGTTAGTTATTTGTGCATGTGCCAGATTACGGAACAACTGGAGGATGTCAAGTTCATAATGCGGTTATTTTTTTCAATCTCAATATTTTTGGAAATGGCCTGATCGGGACAGTGACTTGCTAGTTTTTGACTTTGTACTGGCCATCGGGCCATCGTTGTTGTCAAGCCCTGGCTCTGAAAAGCAAGCACGGTTGCATACTTCAAAAATCCGACAGAAATAGTAGACCATCCGGGCACTTGGCATACTATCTTCAGTATTCCTACAGAGTATTTAACATACAAAAAAGTCCAGTGTCCAGTAAGTCCATTAGAAGATGATTAAACCTGAGGTAAAATACACACTCTGGGACATCCACTCGTGGTCAAGGCCTTAAGTCCAACTTTGTCTAGGAATCGTCTCACATTTTTCATTTGAATTGCAGCATTAAACAATGATGGTAAGGAAATCAATAAAACTCAGTAGACCTGAATGAAAACGCAATAAAAACAAAGATAAAACTAATAAAACAGGAGAAAAAGGAAATCCAATAAAATGCTTCCCTGTCTGAGTGCTTGTATGTCTTTCTGTTCATCTTGTCACTGTCTCGCCAGTCGGACTGAGGTTGAAAAAAGGACGAGGAGCGAATAAGTGTCAATGTTATTAAAGCAGGCCATCATGAAGCTGAAAAATCTTAATAAATTCATCAGAGACAAAGCTTCTACATGTGTCAAATCAACTGTTTGATTCATTGTTATGAAGCAAGTACACACGGGTGAGCTTAGCAATAGCAAACAACCTGGTTTATCACAGAAGACCTCTTAAGTGGATGATCCAAGTATACTTTCAATTGTGAATAAAAACCCTTTTTCATCTGTCAAGCATATTAAGAACACTCTGGGATGTAGGCATAGATGTGTCAAGGAGTAACTTGTAGAGAAGACTACATGAACTTAATCTCAAACGGTTTACCACAAGATGCAAACCACTGGTAAGAACAGAACAGATAGGAAGTACTTTATAAACCTGGACAGATGAGACAAAGATGAACCTCTACCAGATGGAAAGAGCAAAGTCTGGAGAAAGAAACCAACTGCTCATAATCCAAAGCATTCCACCTTATCTGTTAAACATGGTGGAGGCAGTGTTATGGCTTAGGCATGTATGACTGACACTGGAGCTGGCTTACTTGTCTTTATTGATGATGTGACTGCTGACGGCAGCAGTGTACAGAAACATCTGCTCCGATGCAACATAGCATTTCACCTTGCAGTGGTACAAACATACTGATAAAGCAACCAAGGACTTTTTCAGGATCAGATGGTGTAAAGTTCTTGATTGGCCAAGTTAATCACCAGATCTAAATCCAATTGAGCATGATTTTGACTTGCTCAAGACAAGTTTGAAGTCAAAGTGCCCCAAAACAAATAAGAACGGAAGATGGCTACAGTACAGGACTGGCAGAGCATCACCAGGGAAGATACTTAGTGTCTGGTGATTTCTAAGGGTCACAGACATAGGGGTCACAGATCTGGTGATTTCTGGTGCTCTGGTGATTTCATCACAGGATTTGCAACCAAGTACAAAATATGACAAAATTCTTTAAGATCATGTTCATATTTCCAATTACTTTTGGTCCACTAAAATGTGGGGACTATATATAACATGTCAGTAATTCCTACAGAATTCTAGGTTTATAGATATAATTAAAAATAAATACCCTCAAATTAAAGCTGGCCATCTGCCCTTTAAGTTCTTAGTCATTGTTTCATTTCAAATCCAATGTGCATCCTGGGTTGTTGACTGGCTTGTTCAAGATAAAACAGAAGATAAAACAGAGCAAAAACATGAATTTATCTAATCCTTAGAAATAAATATATATTTTTTTGCCATGATGATGGCAAAATGATATGCGTACATGCAGTGTAATTATTTATCTCTCCAGGGGCAGATCATCATGGATATATTAAACTACAACTGTCCGTCAAGGCCAACAGAGAATTATGTGAATGATGAGCTACAGTAGTTACTGTTCTGTTTTCATCATTAAACTGGAACCTGATTTTAAAGCTGTGAAGAATGTAAAATACGTTTACTACATTCCACAGCTACTAAGTCAAAACTGGCTATAGCATGCATTTTGAAAACATTATAAACACAGGTGAAATCAGCATTAAGGTAGGCTTTAAACTGATAGTTTCCTTTTGCTATCTTTCTTTGCACAAAAGTAATCATTGCTGTTAATGGCATTACCCTACAGAAGTAAAGCAGGATATCACAAACTTTTGCGATATCATTTTACTTACTGTGTAAATGAGATTAGCATAAACTAATAGTGAGATAATCATGCAACTACAAATGAGAGGGTGGGGCTTACATTCACCTCTTGGAACACAAAAGCTCAACCAGCCAATAAAGAGATGTCTTAGCCCTTTTTAATCCTTTGCTATCGGATATTATATTCCTACAAGAAACCCGTTTTGACATTAACTCCCATATTAGCTTTATATCTAGATGCGTGGGCCAAGTGTATCACTTCTTTTTCTCTTAGTGAGAGGTGTGGTTGTTGTACATGTGGAGATAAAAATTAACTGCTCCAGACCCAAAGCAATGTTATGGCTTGGGCATGTACTAATCCCAGCTTCTTTTGTAAAAGCAAGTCCTGGTACCAGATATCTCGCCTTTGATCTGGTCATTGAAAGAGATCTGAACTGTGTAAGAAATCTCCAAATTCATATGGTAATGGATTGACCCATACAAGGAATCTTTGCCTTATTTTACAATTTTCAACCGTTATTGGCTGCAAAAGCTAAACTGAACACAATATATGGCATTTAACATACAAATCTATCATCACGTGGGAGGGATTATATTTATGACGAGACGGACATCACTAACAACTCCATAAATATAGTTTGTATACATCAATCGAACGGGGAGAGTCAGGGGAACACGGTGGTTATCGTCATTTTCCGTTCAGACACAGAGCCTTGGATATAACCAAATCCGTCCGGAGTCGTCTGTGGCGATTGTCTTGTCGCATAGACAATTGTCATGACCAGATGGTTGGAGCTACAAAATCGTAAGTAACTCAGTTCAAATAAGGAGAGTCTCCGGAACCCATGTATGTGTATGGTTTTGTTGCAAGACACCCACAAGCCATGCTATCAACCACAAGCCAAGCTAAGGAGTAAGTGGAAAATCACCCTCATCAAGTGAACTTCCAAATAAATATCTCCCTGGAACAAGGAGGTGGTTTTGGTTTTGCTCTACAACCCCCACAGGCCTGGTCCTGACACAGCAGTCAGACCCAACACTCTCATTTGGAGCACAGACACCTGTTTATTGTTGTTATTGCCCTCACCTATGTTCCAGACCACCGTCCCTATTTCAGTTCCTTCTTTCCTCATGTGTCTTTTATTAAAGCTCTCCATTGTCCCTGCACCTGTGTCTCGCCTTCATTTGCAACTTTACAGGCAAGATTTTGTGTTTTTCTTTGAAATCTGTGATCTCTTGTGGGATAAAATGGCACAATTCTCATAATTAGCATTTCTGCAATACTTGTAAACAGTTTTGACACTCACAGAAGAATTTGATTTGCAAAGATGAATGGTGCAATAAAAATTTATCCCCTTCAATCTATCATGTCAAATACTGTTTCTCAAGCAGGTTTTGAGATCTTCAAGCTCATGTATGAATTAATGAAGATTGCAGAATAATCACTGCAATACACAGTTTTAGCATGAAGACAATATCGCAATAAAATGTGTTATGACTAAAAGGATCTAAATATACAAGGAATAGAGGTCAAGCCAGATCTCTTCCCAAATAGCGTGTTAAGGATTCCTTAAATGACCCTATTTGCTCCTGCTTGTCAGAGTGGAGTACAGTAAGTGGAGGCCACCATGAGGAACAATAAGGAGAGTACCTAAATATTTGGTTCATCTCTGTGCTCTGCTGAGTCTAGCTGTCACAGCAGATGGATGAAGAGACAAAGGAGATTGCATGGCTTGATGTGTGACTCCAGCAGTGTCCAGCATAAACAACTTGTGTGTGTGAAATGAAATATGGTTATAATTGCCGGTATAATTGTTTACAGCACAGTCTGCATCAAAGCCTCCATTGAACCTCTCTGTGTACATTAATGTGGATGTTATTAGAAATAAGGACAAAGACGTTTACACTGAAACTTTGATAATTCATCGTTATATTTCACATGCAAACAAACACATCTCTTTGACCTCGCCGTCTGTTAGCCGTGTTCAGAGGTTCAACATCCTGTTTTCAGTGATCACCTCTGCAAACTAAATGATACAGCTACCCCAGAATGGTGCGTCAGTGTCAATTTTACACAAAAGCCCAGTGCTTTAGAGTAGAGGAACTGACCGGTGGGTGGAAACAGAACCTTGTCAGTGTTCTCTCTACTACCACCCAGAGAGAGGACACAGAGAGCGGTAAGCTTTATATACCCCTAAAATTATGGGCATTCTGCTTCCCAAGCTGTGTATGACACATTGAAAGGGACTGTGTTGCTAAATGGCTATTGAAAGCAACTGACAAATTTAAAATTTTATTAAAACTCCCTAAACCATTTTAATACATTTTGCTGACTACACACGACGGACCTACAGGCCATTGTTCAGATGATTTTAATTGGGTTGGCCTGATTTTACATGTGGAATGTTATTCGGGTGTATTTAGTGAGATAAGGCTAGATTCAAAGTTCACATGATTGTTTTCCAATTGCCTCAATGAGCCCAAAAATAAAGAATGTAATTGATTATGATCATGTTATTATGACTATCAGGGGAAAAGGTACAATGTGGTATTATACTAAAAATATTATTTGAAATCTTGATTCACATTTTTAATAAAACAAGTAATAATTTTTTACACAAGGGGTTCTCAGAGAAAGAGTGT
>JACXGI010000010.1:210337-221598 GCA_016801175.1 Esox masquinongy
GAAGAGATAGATGGAGGGGGTTCAGAGGATGAGGAGATAGAGGTCGGGTTTCAGAAGATGAGGAGATAGAGGGCTGGGGTTCAGAGGCTGAGGAGATAGAGGGCTGGGGTTCAGAGGCTGTGGAGATAAAGGGCGGGGTTCAGAGGATGAGGAGATAGAGGGCGGGGTTCAGAGGCTGAGGAGATAGAGGGCGGGGTTCAGAGGCTGAGGAGATAGAGGGCGGGGTTCAGAGGATGAGGAGATAGAGGGCGGGGTTCAGAGGCTGAGGAGATAGAGGGCGGGGTTCAGAGGCTGAGGAGATAGAGGGAGGTGGTTCAGGCCCCCTGGAGTCTATCTCTAAGCTCTGTTCCGCATTAGGGTGGTAGTAAATCAGGCACTGTACCACACCCGGCTGCCCTGGGAAAACACTATTTTCCTGAGAGTGAGCCGCTGTGGCTTTAACATGTCAATATAGATTAGCCAACATGAGTTCATGAGTCTATCAGACCTCTTTCTATTGGGTTGTATTGTTTGTAAATACTTGTTATCTCTGTATCAGATCGCTCTGGTTTAAAAAGGGAGTTATCTCTCTTCAACATCGCAGTCTCGTGAGACCATATATTACGGTGCCTTGGGGTTAGGTCTTGTTCCAGTGTCTGGGTTATACAGTTTGTCTAGTTAAGTGTTTGTGTATGGGGTGTTGTTCATGGTCTGCGAGAGAGGAGTTACATATCTCTGGGAATAAGTCATGTCTTGCTCGTCTAAATTTGGAAGGATTCCATGTTATGTAGCATGTCTATCCACTTCTTTTAGTTGAACCAAAGCAATGTCCTAATTGAACACACAAACTAGAGTCACATCCTAATAGGTACTTTTGTCCTGCTCTCCTAGTATTGCGTGGGCAGAGAATGATGCCTGGGCAGGGTGTTGTGCGGTGGTGATTTGTAGCAGGAGAGCGATGTAGATACCTGGCATGGAGAGTTAGTGTTTTGGACGGGGTATGAAGCCAGGGGGATTAGCGTTGCTGTAGACAGAGAAAGGGCAGAGGGGTCCACAGGAAATGATCTATGTGCATAAAGGCAGGAGGCAGTGCAGCAGGGCACAACTGCACTCCCAACGCACAACTGGTGGAGAAAGGAAAGGGCACGCTTAGTAGAGCATTAGAGGTAGAGCATACAGGAATGAGAGAGAACGAGATAGCAGAGGCCATCACATGGGAAGGAAAGGAAATAACTGTCGTATGTGGGAAAACAAAATAAACAACAATCTTTAAAAAGGAAGGCACAAGAAATGAATGGATGTCATATCTCTCTTCAGCATCGCAGTCTCGTGGGACCAGATATTACTGTGCCTTGGGGTTAGGTGTTGTTTCAGTGTCTGGGTTAGATAGTTTGTGAAGTTAAGTGTTTGTGTATGGGGTGGTGTTCAGGTTTTGCAAGAGTGGAGCTACATATCTCTGGGAGAAGTTATCTTGCTCGCCTACTAAACTTGGAAGGATTGCATGTTATTTAACAGGTCTATCCACTTCTTTCAGCCGAGCCAAAGTGATTTCATGATTGAACATACAAATCAGTGTACCCCGTCCTAATAGGCACATTTGTCCTGCTCTCCTAGTGTTGAGTGGACGGAGAATGAAAACAATCGTCTTTGAGAAGGTAGGTAGACACAAGAAGGACATGGTTCATTTTCCTACAGTACCTTTTGAATGATCTGGCTAGGTTGTCTTCCCTGTAGAGTGTTTCCATTTGAAGACAGCCGGTGGATTTTGTTGGACCCATCCCCTGTGTTTGCCCAGCGGGAGGGGGGGGGGGCAGTAGGGGAGGTCTAGGGTGCAGGGGAGCTGCGGCATGGATGCTCATTAGCCATATGTGCCGTCCGAGGAAAGACATTGTTCAGGCACATGCTGGAGGAAGCGCAGCAGTTGAGTTATGAGGCCCATCCTGTCCTCTGAAGTCCTGCTTTTAGAAGGGTGTTTTTCTGAGTCATAAGAAATAATTAAGGCAAGTTAATCTGACACACATACATACTGGCCGTCCCTGGCCTTGGCCACCTGGTTGTGTAGCTGATCTGGATTCTATCTAAAGAATCTCAACACACTCCAACTGTATTTATTTACACGCTGGTCATCTGAAGAATTTTGATGCAGCCTGAATAGATATGTACTTTCATAATCTTTACCCGGCACAGCCAGAAGAAGCCTGGCCACTTCTCAAAGTAAGAATGCACTTCAGATATTCAAGAGCCCTGTGAGAAGGTCCATGACCCAAGCAGTAATGCCCGTCCCCCTCACACACAAACACACAAGAATTGGAATTTTGTTAAAATACTTCAAACAAATGACACTCAGCGAATGAATGGCCAATCTGCACAAAACTTTCATTAACATAACTTCCCAACATTGCTTGCGTTAAATGCTGATGCTATTGCTACTAGGGGCAGGCAACACTGATGCAACACTTATGTAACACTGATGTAACACTGATGTAACACTGATGCAACACTTATGTAACACGGATGTAACACTGATGCAACACTGATGTAACACTGATGTAAAAATGTTCATTTGTAACAGAGGTACATTTTAATTAGTAAATTATCACTTTAAACTCTTGTAGACAATCACTTTTCTACTTCACAGTAAGCTGAAGCTCTACACTGGTAGGTCACAAAAAGTAAAGTGACACTGGTAGTAACACTTCCCTTTTTTACAAGAAAACATCTTGTCAAGCTGATCTCTCTCTGCTCATAACAAATATTTTATACTAATCTAGCTAATATTTTATACTAAAGTAGCTTGAGAAACTGCTTTTCCTAACTTCGACTGTTTTGACCATGTTCATAACAGATTTCGAAGTGTTGACTCTTCCTTTTCTCTTCTGGTATTTTAAAATAAAGAATTTCATCCACAACCGCCAAAATACTTAAAGCAACCCCCCAGTAAATTTACTGGGTAAGTTAAAATCCAGTTTTTGTAATTAAGTTAAAATCCAGTTTTTGTAATTACAACCCCTTTTCTAAAAATGTTGGGACACTGCGTAAAATGCAAATAAAAACAGAATGCAAGGATGTGCAAATTATTCAATCCCTTTAATTGAAAACAGTATTTAATTGAAAACAGTACAAAGACAACATATGAAATGTTATTGTTTTTGGAAACATATATGCCCATTTTTAATTTGATGCCAGCAACATGTTCCAAAAAGGTTTGGACAGGGGCATGTTAATTATTGTGTTGCATCTCCTCTTCTTTTAACAACACTCTGTCAGCATTAGGGACCTGAGGAGACCAATTGCTGTAGTTTTGAAAGTGAAATGTTTTCCCATTCTTGCTTGATATAGGATCTCAGCTGCTCAACATTTTGGGGTCTCCTTTATCGTATTTTTCGTTTCATGATGCGCCAAATATTTTCAATGGTTGACAGGTCTGGACTGCAAGCAGGCCAGTTTAGCACCCAGACTCTTTTACTACGGAGCCATGCTGTTGTAATACATGCAGAATGTGGTTTGGCATTGTCTTGCTGAAATAAGCAAGGTCTTCCTTGAGAAAGACATTGTCTGAATGGCAGCATATATTGCTCCACAACCTGTATACAGCTCCGGAAAAAATTGAGACCACTGCACATTTTCTTTCCTTTCCAAAAAAGTTGAAAAGGAAAGTTTTGAGTGAGGAAAAGAAGCGTTCAATTTGCAGTGGTCTCTTAATCTTAACCCTTCTGTTCCTCACTCAAAACCTTCCTTTTCAAACTTTTTTGGAAAGGAAAGAAAAAGGTGCAGTGCTCTTTTAATTTTTTCCGGAGCTGTATATTGTTCAGTATTATTGGTGCCTTCACAGATGTGCAATTCACCCATGCCATGCGCACTAATGCACCCCCATACCATCACAGATGTTGGCTTTTGAACTGTGTGCTGATAAAAAGCTGGATGGTCCCTCTCCTCTTTAGTCCAGAGGATGTGGTGTACATGATTCCCAAAAATAATTTCAAATTTTGATTTGTCAGACCACAGGACAGTTTTCCACTTTGCCTCAGTCCATCTAAAATGAGCTTGGTCTCAGATAAGGCAGCAGCGTTTCTGGATCTTGTTAATATCTGGTTTCTTCATTGCATGGTAGAGTTTTAACTTGCATTTGTAGAAACAGCAATGTACTGTGTTCACAGACAATGGTTTTCGGAAGTGTTCATGAGCCCAGTGATTTCCACTATTGAATTGTGTCTGTTTTTAATGCAGTGCCGCCTGAGGGCCTGAAGATCACGGACATCCAATATAGGTTTTCAGCCTTGTCCTTTGTGTACAGAGATTTCTCCCGATTCTCTCAATCTTTTAATGATATTATGTACCGTAGATTATGAGATCCCCTAACTCTTTGCAATTTTACTTTGGTAAATGTTATTCTTAAATTGTTGCACTATTTGACTGCAAGTCTTTCACAGAGTGGTGAACTCCTCCCATCTTCACTTCTAACAGACTCATCCTCTCTGGAATGATCTTATATACCCAATTATGTTGCTGACCTGTTGCCAATTGACCTAATTAGTTGAGATGTTCCACCAGATTCTTTTTTGTATTACACAATTTTTCCAGTTTTTTTATGCATCAAATTCAAAGTGGGCATATACAGTGAGGGAAAAAAGTATTTGATCCCCTGCTGATTTTGTATGTTTGCCCACTGACAAAGAAATGATTAGTCTATAATTTTAATGGTAGGTTTATTTGAACAGTGAGAGACAGAATAACAACAAAAAAATCCAGAAAAACGAGTGTCAAAAATGTTGAAAAATTGATTTGCATTTTAATGAGTGAAATAAGTATTCGACCCTTCTGCAAAACATGACTTAGTACTTCGTGGCAAAACCCTTGTTGGCAATCACAGAGGTCAGACATTTCTTGTAGTTGGCCACCAGGTTTGCACACATCTCAGGAGGGATTTTGTCCCACTCCTCTTTGCATATCTTCTCCAAGTCATTAAGGTTTCAAGGCTGACGTTTGGCAACTTGAACCTTCAGCTCCCTCCGCAGATTTTCTATGTGATTAAGGTCTGGAGACTGGCTAGGCCACTCCAGGACCTTAATGTGCTTCTTCTTGAGCCACTCCTTTGTTGCCTTGGCCGTGTTTTGGGTCATTGTCATGCTGGAATACCCATCCACGAGCCATTTTCAATGCCCTGGCTGAGGGAAGGAGGTTCTCACCCAAGATTTGACAGTAAATGGCCCCGTCCATCGTCCCTTTGATGCAGTGAAGTTGTCCTGTCCCCTTAGTAGAAAAACACCCCCAAAGCATAATGTAGGCAGCATTCCTCCTCCTCCAAACACGGCGAGTTGAGTTGATGCCAAAGAGCTCGATTTTGGTCTCATCTGACCACAACACTTTCACCCAGTTCTCCTCTGAATCATTCAAATGTTCATTGGCAAACTTCAGACGGGCCTGTACATGTTCTTTCTTGAGCAGGGGGACATTTCGGGCGCTGCAGGATTTCAGTCCTTCACGGCGTAGTGTGTTACCAATTGTTTTCTTGGTGACTATGGTCCCAGCTGCCTTGAGATCATTGACAAGATCCTCCCGTGTAGTTCTGGGTTGATTCCTCACCATTCTCATGATCATTGCAACTCCACGAGGTGAGATCTTGCATGGAGCCCCAGACCGAGGGAGATTGACAGTTCTTTTATGTTTCTTCTATTTGCGAATAATCGCACCAACTGTTGTCACCTTCTCACCAAGCTGCTTGGTGATGGTCTTGTAGCCCATTCCAGCCTTGTCTAGGTCTACAATCTTGTCCCTGACATCCTTGGACAGCTCTTTGGTCTTGGCCATGGTGGAGACTTTGGAATCTGATTGATTGATTGCTTCTGTGGACAGGTGTCTTTTATACAGGAAACAAGCTGAGATTAGGAGCACTCCCTTTAAGTTTTTTTGGAATTGGGGTTGTAGTTTTAGACCAAGTGTAACCCACCAATGCTTACTTACCATCAGTAATGCATATGTATCTGGTGTGGGTTAAGAAAGATATCAGTGCCACTACAGTAGGAGAGAATTTAAGAAACTTACACCAGATATATTCATGTTTCTTCTTCTTCATACATTCCTATCCAAACACTCCATTCAAAACCATCATGCATGTCAATGGAGAGAGACACATAATACAAACAGCCACAAGCAAACCCAGCTATCAGCATCAAAACATGAGCCAAGAAACAAACAGATAAACATGGCATATCAGAAGGGGCATTGCGAGAGAGCTGATGATGATGATAGGACAACCAGACCCTTTCATGTAGGGCTAGGAGCATCATGGGGCCTCTCTAGCGTCAAAGCTGAACTAGGCTATGTCTCTGTCGCTCTCTCATAGTTCCCTCTGTTATCTTTCCATCCTTCCTCTCCCTCTGTCTCTCATCTTTATCTCCTCTCTCTCCTATCACTCTCTCTCACACTTTGATGGCAGAGGATTAGATCCCAATATTTTCCACACACCCATCAATATCCTGTCTCAAAGAAATCTATCCATAGAAATCTGCCCAGCGCTCTGAGAATCATTACAGAAAATGGCTCCCTCCTTAGTGCAGGAGGCAAATATCAGCTCTGTAGTCATGTGCCCTGCCGTGTGCCAGTCTTTATTTACCTCCAGGCCAGTTTTTGATGTTTCTGGCATTGCTAAACAAAATTAACAGTAGTCAGTCATACAATTCCCTAATCCCTAGACTGACTGATTCTTTAAATGTAGAACTAAATGTACACTAACACGAGACCAGCTGAGTGGTGAGTGTGGATGTGTTCCTAGAACAACAGAGCATTAGCTATTCCTTATGGAAAACGGTACCATTTAAAATAGATCTTTGCGGACCGTGGTGAACTGAGTGTGAAGGCTTAGAAACGTATGCATGAATGCAGCCCAGGATTTCTCCTCGTTTTATCAATAGGGTCCAAATGTTCTCTAGACCCCTTTTTTTGTCCACTGCTAATGAGGCTTTCTTAAGCCCATTTAAATGACATCTGTGCTCTGACCCCAACCCAATGCAAACCAGGTGACAGAATAGAGAAAGGGAGAGAAAAGATGGGACACAGAGTATTGTGTACGTGCATGCGTGTGTGCCTGGGTGTGTGAAAGCGAGAGACATGCAAGTGGAGCAAGAGAAAAAGGAACTGTCGGTGTCCCTACTATCTGTGCCCAATCAGCATACACCACCAAGCAAAGCACATTCCATTCTGTGCAACAGCCTCCAACACCCTCCGCCTCCAAAATGCCATAGAGGTCAATAATACAAACAAACCATTAGAAATGTCTGGCAGTGAACTGTAATCTTGGTCAAAATGGTCAAACATATTTGTCATCTCATTTTTTTAAAAGAAGATAGGACATAGAAGTTTTTCTTAGGGACATGTCCTCACGCAATATTTTACATTGCCCCAGAGTCCTTTACACTGCCTCAAATTGATACCTACCCTTTAAACACTCTCAATTAGTCCTCGCTCTAAGGTCTAATACCTTCGTTCAAGATTTATGGTTAAACAAAAATCTGAGAGAAATGAAAAAGTGTAATGTTTTGTTTGAGATTTACTTATAATCATAATTTGTCCTCCACATCAGCACCTTTCTCCATTGTTACAGCAATGGTTCTTAACATAACATAAAATATACTTTGACGCTTGTATTCTTCATTGTGAAAAATCAATGACAGTTGAGTGTTCCTAAAAGTCTCCAGTTTAAGCCCATGTTGAGATAAAAAAAGTATAATATGTTAAATACATAGTACCAACGAAACCCGTTCACTTGAATGGGTAACTGTGTCCGAAATTTGGACTGATACTGTGCAAAAGTCTTAGACACCTACATTTCAAACTAAAGTAATTTATTTGGGAAGTAAGCGTTTCTTTGTAAAACTGTATTGTGTCTCAGAGAAAGTGTGTGACATCATCACGTTCAACATCGGTGTGCCACTTTTGCCAAGGTCCCTGCAGCAAATCTCATTCGAAACTCAGCCTGACCTGAGTAGCAGCCAGCCATTTAAAGAGCGGTCTCCCTGTCCTCTTGGATAGATTCTGACCATGTCTCATTCCCAGCCAAGATGAAAGCCGGACACATGGCTGCACTGCATTGTGGAGTTGATGTAGACTGTTCTAAACATGATCTAATTTCCTAATGAGGCCCTTGTGTGGTCAACGACGCAGAGCTTAACTAAAAACGATCACACTTATCTCAAAGCCTTGGCCCCTATGTACTGGGTTGAGAACGACATCTACAAGTGTTGCTTAATGTAGTTGCTTGATAGCATGATAGCTGAACTTGTTATCCAGACTGGGGTATGTTGTCTGTGGAGCCAGGTCCAAAAGGAGTCCTGATCCTCAGCATTCTACAGCCTTGTAAATGAAGTCTTCTACTTCATAGTCTTCTCTTGCCTCTCAGAATGTTCCATTACATTTAAGATAAATCACTGAGATGCTATCCCTCACACCTTAATAGGGTAGAAATGTGGCCATCATAAGTTTATAACAAGAAATTTGCCAAGAATACGTTCAGTACTAGTTTCAGAATCAGATGCTATCTCACATTTACTGGCTGTTGATGGTATGAATAATGTGGAGGGGTGTTGGAAGTCTAGGGTCTGGTTTTACAAATGCAATGTAATTGAAGTATTACAATGATCCTACCAGATGCATCTTTATTCATGAGCCTTTTAAGACTCTCAAACAAGCTCGTCGAGGGAACTTGGAAGAGCAGCAGCTAAGAGGTTTGTTTTGGGACGTGTTAGACAAGCATTTTTGTCATGCAATTTTCATTCATTAAAATTTTGAACACTGTTATCTTCTTTTCTCCAAAGTGCATTAGCACACTGCACCACAATATGCATATCTTTCTCCTTTCAGCCCACAAATAAAGTGCCTTCAGAAAGTTTTAAGACCCCTTCACTTTCTCCACATTTTGATGTGTTATTGTATTCGTTTGTAATTTATTAAATATATATGTATATATTATTATCAATCTACACAAAATACCCATGATGACAATACCAAAACTTGTTTTTATAAATTTGCACAATTCTTTTTTAAAAACAACAAAAACATATCATATACGTAAGTATTCAGACCCTTTCTCATGATTCCCTTTGTCATTTCCACCGGTCACCGGTAGTGACTGCAGTGGCGAAGCAGCAGTAATATTGGATCACATGTTCCATACTGGCATGAAAGCCTTCAGGAAATCCCCCCGAAAAAACACCCGCCTTGCTGGAATGTTGGCATCAGTCACCAAGCAGCCGAACGCCTATGCCCAGAGCAGCACCATCAGAAGAGCCAGAAGGCAAGGGACACAGCGCCGTGCGTTGGAGTCTAACGCATCGCTTTCCATTCGGAGGAGGATGGGGAAAGGAGGGTTTGGCTGGTGATGTCAGTGGTTCAGAGATATTGAAGAATGATTTGGGGGCATTGGGGATATTGAGAGCAGGAGTTGAGGCTGTAGTAATAGTCCCCAGTTGGCTGACTGAAGATAAGTGTGATTGCCTACGTGCTGAGGCCGTCCATTATTGCCTGAAATCGTCTGGATCTACTCTATAAAATGATCTTTACGAAAGCTTTATGGTGAAGCTAGTTTAATATTTATCACACTTGTCCATTTGATGTTGTTGACCAGTTCCTCGGATACAATAGCCGACCCCAGTTCCTCAGATACAGTAGCTGTCATCAGTTTGTGTTTTTTGTATTTTTATTGTGCCCCTTTTTTCCCCATTTTTTGTGATCTAATTAGTAGTTACAATCTTGTCTCATCACCCAATGGCTTCTAGAGAGTTGAAGACTGGGACATGTCCTGCAAGACATACCCTTCAAGCCGTTCTGCTTCTTTCCACAGTGCATGCTTAACAAGGTTGAGCTGGGAGGACACTCCTCCAGGTAATGACCACGATTTGCCTGCCGGTGCCCAACCTACCTGAGGGAGTGCCTGCAGGTGCCCCACATATGTGATGAGCCAGTCCCCATCTCCAGTATTCCAGGGCGATCTGAGGCCAATATGAACAGCCCATTGGAGCTTCCGGGTCACCGCTGGCTGTGACACCATGTTGACACTATGAACAGTGCTTTAGACTACTGCACAACTCGAAAGGCAAATTTATGTATTATTTGTTTTAATAGAAGCTGTCCTCCAGAGAGGAGAATCAAATTGCTACTTGTCAGTGATACAAAATAAATACTCTAAATACTTTAACATCGTTATGGAGGTTGACAGCAGTGAAGTGAAAAACTCTGAAACAGTTATTTTTTCAATGTCAAATAATATTCTAGTAGTAAGTCTCAATTATGTTGTAAAACTGTCATTTCAGATCTTTGTACACAAGTCAAGACGCTTTTCTGACCTGTTGAGAATGCAGTTCATCTCTTGTATCTCTCAGCATGCAGCAAAGCCATGAATCTTATGGTTAACATGACACTAATGTTTTTGTGAGTATCGAAGTAAATTCCAAAGGGGAAAGCTGTTCGTGTTGGAATGTGTTGTGGGCTGGGATCAAAACTCCCTGGCTAATCGAAGACAACAGCTTGCAAATGTCTGGTTCTACAATGATAGTAATGAGCATAATGTACTTAGTTACTCTGGGTTGAGTGGTTGTCCCACCTACAGTAGCTGTCTTAAGATGAGTGCCCTAATTATAAGACACTCTGAATTAGCATGTATGCTAAATGACTGAAACTTCAAATGCAAATTTGGAAGGAAAAGAGTGGGAGAGAATAGATGAAGGGATGCGAAGAAAAATATAGGGATTTAGCATTTGTCTAAATCTTCATTTGTCTAATTTTACTATGAAAGGGGAAAAAGCAGCATCTCAGCCCATGGTAATACACACAAACCTTCCTCAGTCACCCTGAATCCACCAAGCTGCTTCAGCATTATGGGCCTGGTTTGCAAATAATCTAGCCCAATGGTATTTTAGTCCAGGACTAGGATTCATCTTTGAAGCTGGGCCATTGTGTAAACATTTTGTTGCATACATTGTTTTTATCCTATATAACATCAAATCCAGTCTAACAGCCACTGTGCAGAGTTGCTTCCCACTGCAGAACCATCGATCAGTCTAGTCTGACCTTTTGAACACAGCAGATGTCTTTTGTATTGCCTGTGTTTATTTAATAGCTATTGGATACAGTCACACAGCCTTGGCTGCTGCTGACAGCCCAGTGAAACCAGCCCTTTGGAGACTAAAGCTTTCTTTAATCATTGACTGTCTTTAAACAAAGCTAGTGTTACCAAATGCCAACACACAAAAACTGGGTCAATCGTTGTTGGTGTTAGGATCAGATCCACA
>JACXGI010000010.1:235878-302129 GCA_016801175.1 Esox masquinongy
TACCACTACTACTACTACTACCACTACTACTACCACTACTACTACTACTACTGCTGTTAATGCTACTACCACTAATACTCCTACTACTACTGCTGTTAATGCTATTACTACTACTACTACTACTACAACTACTACCACTACTACTGTTAATGCTAACACCACTAATATTGCTACTACTACCAACACAACTCCTCCTACTACTACTACTACTGCTGTTAATGCTACTACCACTAATACTATTACTACTACTACTACTACTACTGCTGCTGTTAATGCTACTACCACTAATACTGCTACTACTACCAACACAACTACTACGACAATATGTGATTGTATGGAGAATCTGCATGTGTAACTACCTGTCTCCCCACTTCACTGTTATGTAGGTGCATCAGCTTGTTGGCATGAGAGCCTGCCTTCTTCATCTTCATGGGGGCATCAGAGAACTTGGAGCCCATAACCAGGCCATAGTGCAAGTTGTCTGCACAGCCACCCCACCGGTAGCCGGGCTCTGGTATCTCTCCAGGGATGGGGCCGCAGGAACACAGCCGCAGGTCCCCCGACGTGCATGCCCGTGCGATTGTGTGGCTGATGGCTGCCGCGGACAGGGCATAAACGAATGCTGACTCTCTCGTGCCTGTTGGAAACAAGACAAATCCTCTGTGAGGGATTTGGGAATTGACTTCTATGTGTAGAATAACCAGCACCTGGGATCACCTTATTTCAAAATGTGATCACAAGAGAAACTATAAAGAAATTGCGATGGGGTTGTACAAGTAACCTCCGAGAGCTGTGAGCTTGGCTGTAAAAAAACAGAGCGTTTTTTTTTTATTGTATTGATACAAATGTGGTTGTATCTATTTCACTTTTTAAGATTCAAAATCTCATGACCCCATTCCCAAAAAATACAACTCCAAGTAGAACTGTGTTATTTTCCTTCAGAACCCCTTAGAACAGAGTTAACAGGACTAGACAGTAAACCTGACTGGGAAAAAGAGAAGTTAAATCTACATTCTTATTACCTGATCTTCCATGATGCACTTAAATCTTCATTCAGGTTTAAATATTATTACATCTCAGTAAGAGTAACATGAGAAAATCACTAGACAGAAATGTTTGTGCAGCTGGAATGAAAAATATGGATATTATATAGTTGACAAGTGGCAGTTATGGCCATGCTGGATAATAAGTTGGAGACAAAATGAATGAACCATCTAACAGTTGATCGATTGAGCCTGTCTTCTTCCTAGGCACATCATCATGGAGCTATCTCCCTAACCTTTGATTAGGAGCCAATTCTTTGTTGTGGGGTTGTTATTCCTTCACCCAAATTCAATAAAACTTGAACTGTTACTGGCTCTGTCTGGCTTAGCAAAGATCCTTTTGGCAATGAAAATAAACCCATCAAATTACAAGTCAGGAACACAAAAAACACTCAGACAAATTACCGTAAGGAACGAGCATATAATGATCAAAGTTGTAGGCACGTACTATATGAATTACTAATACGTTTTACTGAATTGAACAACTGTAGTGTGCTTATTCGTAAGATGTATGTTCAGTTGAGATCTTTGGCAATATTTCACAAACTGATTTACAATAGAAAACCAGATGTGAATAAAAGTATGGCATAAAAGGAATTTAGAACAGAGGATGAGATGCCAGTAAATAAAAAGAATGTCTAGATCCCTTTTAACAGTCACTGTCCAACTCAATACTATCACTCTCACATGAAAAAATAATGGAGTCCATTGTGCCACAGAAAATAATCAAGGCATTACTAAGCTATGAAGACAACCACATCTAGCACTTAAAGAGGACTTTGTAGCATGGATATTAGGGAGGTGGGTGGCTAGGGTTATAGTGGACGATTTTCCTACTTTCAAGGGGACACAAAGAAGAATAGTAGCCTTGCGTTGGCCAAGTCTGCGTTATCCTCAGAGCATAAAAGACCACTAAGGATGATGAATAAAGCTTTAAAATCACTCTTGTAAACCATCTCCTGCTACATTTAGATTTTCTTTTTGAATCTCTTCTGTGCTGATCATTTTACAATGATCACATTTATTTACAGAAAAAAAAGTTTGCCCACTACATACTTCACTCCAGTCCCCCCCCCCTTCTTTAACTTCACATTCTAACCACCATAAACAGTAGATTGTGACTAGTAGGCCTACCTCTGTCAAGGTCTGGTCTGTACCTCGAGGAGTCTCTGGGAATATCAATAGAGGAACAATTCCAGCGCATGTCAGCAAAGGTCTTCTGGCACGTCTTCTTGACCTCGCGGGCTGCAGCAATGATGGTCTGCATCAGCTCTAGGTTGCTCCGACACAGCTGGGCTTGTGACGAAACCAGGCCCGGCAGCAGCTTGCAGTGCTGGGTCTGGTTGATGTGTAAGGATGCGGGCGTGTGCGATAGAGCCCTGGAAAAGAAACAGAAAATAAATAACTTTATATGTATGCAAAATACATTGAAACCACATAGTATTATCAAAATCACAAGGTTACCAGAGTTAGTAAATTCATTTTATGAAAACATGATACTTTTATGAATGTACATGCTGTTACAGATTAAACCATTGTTCCTCATGTTTTAACCAATCCAATATATAATCAGAGCTGTTTGGTACTTGTAGGGCATTTGTACCTAGAAAAAAAAAGGTTTTAGAAAGTATGCCAAAGTAAATCTGTCAAGATGTCATGGACAGGTCAAATATTACAGACCACAGCTTGGTATCAGGGGAGTATTCATCCATAAAAACGTGTAACTTGTGAAAAAAAATATGTATTTTGTTAAGTTCCTTTCAGTTTTTTGTGTGCGACAAAACAGGAAGGAACCTACATGAATTTGTTCCATAGAAACTCTGTTTAATGAAAAGTTTCGCAACTGAAATTGTTTTGTTTGGCAGAATGAATACACCCAGGTTGTTCTCCTTATTCAGTTCTGCAGAGAAGGTCTAGAATATTATGGGCATTAGGTAGCAAACAGTAGTAGATGAACGGTCGCTTGTTTGAATCCTTGAGCCAACAAGGTGAAAAAGGTGTTGTTCCCTTAAGCAAGGTACTTAACCCTAACTGTTCCTTTAAGTTGTTCTGGATAAGAGCATCTGCTATAATACAAAAAACAGACCCTGAACTAACTCAAGGCACTACATCCGGCACTACATTATTATGTCCTTTAGTTGATTCCATTAACTCAGGGTTTTCAAACTGTTTACGTCTGTGATCCCATTTTGATATTTAAAAACATTTGCATAACCCCAAGTGAAAAAAAATGCATAGAGAAACATCAAGAAATATTATTCTGTAGAAGTATAAATATCAGTATAAATATATTTCTTATTTACTGATTTTTATAAGTCTTATTTACTGATTTACTAGTAGTGTCCATGCGGTTCTGAAGGAAGAGAAACACACGTGCTCCTGACAGTCTATATGGAATGGGGTCATTATATACATATATTATATTTAGCTTTTACCATAAAAAGTTAGAACCACACTTGTGGGAAGAAAACAAAAACCCATCTGTTTAAAACAATCGAATTTTGCCGCTATCAGGACAAAGGATGATTTCCTCTGACAACACTATATTCAAATCAAATGGCCAAACATGTTCCCAGCTTTTTTTGGGGGGGGGGGGACACTGTACTAACTGTACATTGCTCTGGATATCTGGATACTAAATTACCAAAATGTGCATAATTAAAATAAAGAATATGCAATGTATGTTGGGTATTATTATTCTAATAAGTTCAACCCCAGAACAAGACCACATTAATATCAGAACTGTATTAAATTATTTTGTATAGTATCTTATTGTAAAACAAATCAGACTGTAGTTTAGGCCAGTGAAACAAAAAAGAAAAGATATTCAAAAGCCGTTCAAGCACTTTTAGTACAAATAGATATTCACTAGATATTATAGATATTAATATAATACTAAAATAAATATGGACATATGACATCTATCAATCATCATTCTTTATTAAAGGATTTTATTCTATCAAGACTTTACTTGGATTAATGCATTACCGAAATCTAAAAGGGAGTTATACATGCACTTGGAAAGAAGATTAGTTATAGAAAAAGCACCAGAGAACCTGGTCCATTCATCCAGTTTCTGATCTCTGTTCACTATGTCTTATAGCAACATTGCAAGGGAGAGAGAGTTCCGTGAGAACCAACCAGCACCTCCTGTACCTTGGCCTGTTTTGGATTAGTAGCAAGGGGGCCGCCACTCCATGCCCAATGATAAGCTGTGACTCCCCTGCGCACGTGGTAACCCAGAGCTCACAGGTGTTTATGGGCCCATCTGGTTCACATCCAGGCTCCATAGCAATATCAAGACTGGAGGAGACCCTTTTTACTATAGGATTTAGCACAATGTCATGCAATCCCCCATATTTGCTGCTCCCACCCACCCCCCCTCTCTTTCTCTCGGTTTTGCTTTCTCCCTGTCTCCCTCTCTCTGTCTCTCTCATTCAATCTGTTGCACATTTACTGCTCAACAACAACTCACTCTTACAGGTTTCATGCTACAGGTGCAAATTAATCAACCCAAATCATGTGCAAGCCTCAAATGTCTATTAAGTTATGTATGGAAAAAAAAATCACTGAGGAATTTCAACATCTGAGGCAAACGTCCATTGGATGTCACTCTTGGTTATGGTGATAAATATGCTATAGAGCATACATTTTTCACTCCCTAATTCCAGTGAAAGCCTTTATAAAAATTCATCTAGACACATTTAGAGCCTATTTTATTCTCAGGACATTAAACACTTTCATTTTACCCACATATACAATTGATTAACATATTCGGATAAGCCACAAAATTATCTTCAATTATAATTTATTTAATTCTATTTGATAACAACAAAATAAAGTAGAAATCAAGCACTTGTAAAGACCCGCTTTTATACAACATAGTCCAAAATACAGGAAAAATGCAGAGACAAAAAAGGGAAAACAAAGGGTCCTTACAGCCATTTGATGCTGGAGCAAACCTGGGACAGCAGCAGAACGGTAAGCAGACTGAGTGGGAGGGGGTTGGAGATTCTCTTCATGATGTCAGTGTTCAACTTAGATATTACTGTAATGCAGGTGGCTGATGGCTTCTAGGTTCTTTTATGTGCAATCATCAAGTCAATTAATGGCACCGGCTAACCCTCTGTCGCCTGCATGGAGGAACAGAAAAATGCATTAAACCATTAAAGCAACACTACACAGAAAAATATTCAAATATAAAATCAAAATATTTATGCTGTACTATTTTTGTTCATTGTCACCTTTTTCAAACATAGTGAAGAAGTAATAAAGTAATCGCACATCCCAGAAATTGATTAATTGTGGAATTCTCTTTCCCAGTGTGTAAAACCAAGACATGAAAACTAGCCTGCATGTCATAGCAGCATACAAACGTTGCTGAGTTTGTTAATAAATTCCCATGATACATTTGGGAAACACTGATCATATAACTTACAGAAACCCCTATAAAAGTTGAGAGATTCTCACCAGTGAGTAAATAATTAAAGGCTACCCCCACAATTTTCAACATTTTTTAATAAAACATTGCTTATGAGACTGTAGTAAATACATAATAAGCCTTTTGCAAATGGGCAGTTCAAATATAATTATCAGGCTGGCTTTTTATTGTCAAGTGATGATAATGATGATAAGAAATCCCTTTTAACAGATTTGTACAAGAGTCCTTGCTTATTATTTCCAATCACTACATACAAAAAGCCAGTACAAAGAGCAATGTCACTATTGGACTACCACCACGGCCACATATTCAGATAAATCTCATGTGTCTAGCCTAACGCAAATCTCTTATCTTTGGGTTCAATCTTGTACGGTTCAGAAGCGCAAGAAGGCACTTTCGAAATGTCAGTGAAACGTGGTATATGCGTTAGCAAATAATCAACCATTTGTCAAGAGAACGAAATCTGATTTTACTTCATTAACGTTTCTTTAAAACGTACATAAAAAGCTTACTACTCAGCCGCACGTTACAGTGATTAAACCTACAATTAATTCCAATCGTCCGTTTTACATGCAGGTGGCCTGTTAGGTTGAGAAACAGATCAATGCATGCAGAGGTTAAATTGGGATTTGGTGTGGGGTGGAACTGCTTTCATAATCATCTTCAACAAATACTAAATTTTGAGTTCCCTCTTGCAATATCAGCCACTCAACTTACAGCGATTTAATTTTGTCCAGATCCTTCTTTTACATTTCGCCCTTGAATGCATGTTTGAACATTTCTGGTGTTTTTAGCATTCTATATCTGTTCAGTCAGGTGGGAACGAGGCAAATAAAATCTAGTTAAACTTGTAACGTCATTCCTTTTAGTTAGCCTACAATGAAGTCTTTATCCCATTCGATACAATCTATCCATACTAAAGTCACGGATAGAACTTAATAAAATATAATCTTTATAAAGCCTAATTTGTGTTCAACAAATTCAAACATGCTTTAAAACTCGAAAAATTAGCAAGTTACCGACAATTGTCGACTATGATAGTCATGTCACGGAAAGACCATTGCTCCTCACCTTTAGTGATGATTGAATTAAATTCCTTGTAATCCTTGACAATTCAATATCCCCCACAAATACGTGTAAATCCACTATTTTGCGATGTGAATGAATCCGGAAAAAAGGTAAGCATCGTTTGCAGCCCAGAACCAGCGGCTCTTACTCTCGCAGGTTCTTTAGCGTGGTGTGTCTTGCTCTGCGGAATGTGTCGGACTCATGGCAGTTGGGCAGCCTCAACTCATAAGGCTACTCCTGCACCGCTTTGATCTCACTGGTGATGTCAGGCATAATTAACATAACAAAGCGGGTTGGATTTGGACTGGGGAGTAAAGAGGTAAGATTCTAATTCATTGTCCAACTGTGTTCTACGTATTGTTGTACATAATGTTTACAAGCTACTATTTTGTAGTTCTATTTTCTAGGTTATTATTATTGTACTGTCATTACCTAAATTGGGCCTATTGTTTTCTTATCAGCTTCATCTATGTAATAAAAAACGGTTTGTCATTTAATTTCAACACAATGTGGACAAATAACTGTTATTTAATTGGAATATCATAAATATTATGTTAAGTCTTCTTAAACACATTCGATAATAATAAACAAAAGTATATCGAAAACATTTTATACAGATATAATCCAAGCATGCCTAGTAGCCTACAGTAAATAATTTTACTGTAATTCTATTGTTTATGGTTTTTCTGTTTTAATATCAGTCCAGATGTTCCCATGCATCGCCTTGTTCATTTTCTGTTGGGCATACCTGTCAGTCTCTGCTTACTTCGCCTCCTCCAGAGAATTCTGTAACGCTCAATCATCTCCCCACGTAAAACAGCCGCTCCTTAAAACCCATGCAATTAAAACACGTTCATTAGGAATGTTTCCACTGTTAACACGGTTCCAAGTGTGTTGCTGTTTGACTGCCGCTAGTTTCTTTCCTTTTCCTTTATTGGAGAAAACATTGAGAGGGAACAGCAATGCGGGCTACAATACAATTTTAGGATTACCCTGTTACACCCTCACTTTTATATGGTGAGTGTACTATATCCGCAATGAATTCCACTTTAAAAACCGATGATATTTTATTTTACTGGATTAGCCGGCCAAGAACATTTTAAATATAAAATAACACTGACTACAAAACTACGTAATTATAGAAAACGTAAAAATTAATTTGTGATTTTTTTTTAAAGAACAGCAGTTTTTTCTAAGGGTACGTAATGAAACACTGTCAATAGAAGACTTTACAGTCCTTGCAAAATAAAGATTAAGACAAACGGAAAATAATTTAATGATATGAAAACAGGGAGTCCACTGACAGACTAGCCACCATCTTCTGTTTGGAAATGGTAGGATAGCCTAATTGATGTGTTTATCTAATTTGTTTAAAAGTTATCCATGTCGTTAGCTGGTGGAGCCAAAATACAAAGATTAAAACCATGATGTTATATTAATATAACATCATGGGCCAAGGACGTCGGAGTGAGTTTCTTATTTGGGGGGACACCTTTAAAATGTTTGCGAAGTGTTCTTATTTATCTGCTTCTGACATTGGGGGAGACATTTCCTCCCTGTGCCCCACTGCTCCTATGCTCAATAATCGGTCAGGGCCCAAGATTATTGGCACCCTTGAAAAAAAATGGGTAAAAAATACAATAAAATTAATTATAAAAAATGCTGTACCGGGTTACAGCCCGTGCACACTACGTTCAAAAATTTGGAGTCACTTAGAAATGTCCTTGTTTTGAAAAAAAAAAATTTTTGTCCATTAAAACAACACCAAATTGATCAGAAATACAGTGTAGAGATTGTTAATATTGTAATTAACTGGGATTAAAACACAACGTGCCACTGGAACACAGGAGTGATGGTTGCTGATTTTTAATGGAATATCTACATAGGCGTACAGAAGCCCATTATCAGCAACCATCACGCTTGTGTTCCAATGGTACGTTGTGTTTGCTAATCCGAGTTTATCATTTGAAAAAGCGAATTGATCATTACAAAACCCTTTATCAATTATGTTAACACAACTGAAAACTGTTGTGCTGATTAAAGAAGTAATACAACTGGCCTGCTTTTGACTAGTTGAGTATCTGAAGCATCAGCAATTTTGGGTTCAATTACAAACTCAAAATGGACAGAAACACAGATCTTTCTTCTGAAACCCATCAGTCTATTTTGTTCTGAGAAATGAAGGCTATTCCATGTGAGAAATTGCCAAGAAACTGAAGATCTCGTACAATGACGTGTGGTACTCCCTTAACTGAACAGCGCAAACTGGCTCTAAACAGAATAGAAAGAGTGGGAGGCCCACGTGCACAACTGAACAAGAGGACAAATACATTAGAGTGTCTAGTTTGAGAAACAGACGACTCACAGGTCCTCAAATGGCAGTTTTATAAAAATGTACCCGCAAAACACCAGTCTCAACATCAACAGTGAAGAGCCTGTCAGGTCCTGGCTGGGGTGCCTCTAGGTATCTCTATGTGCCTGGAGAACACAGTCAGGGCCTGACTGCAGAGGTGCCTCTTGGCACCTCTGTGCTTATGTTTCATTATCCCCAATCAGAGGCAGCTGCTCCCTATTGCCTCTGATTGGGGATCCAATTTAAGTGTCTTTAGTTCTGCATTCATTTGTTGGTCATTGTTTGGAGTTAGCTTTGTGTTTGCTGCCCTTCAGTTCATGGTTCTTCTCTCCTTTTGTTGTTTTGTTTCTGAAAAAGACATTAAAAGGGTGTTCTACAGCTCTACGCCTCGTGTCCTGCCTCTCAACCGTGACAGAGGCAACTCCGGGATGCTGGCCTTCAAGACAGAGTTGCAAAGAAAATAAAACATATCTCAGACTGGCCAATAAAAAGAAAAGATTAAGATGGGCAAAAGAACACAGACACTGGACAGAGGAAGATTGGAAAAAAGTGTTAAAGAGTTCGAGGTGTTCAGATAAAAAAGAACATTTGTGAGATGCAGACCAAATGAAAAGATGCTGGAGGATCATTGTGGAGGCAATGTGATGGTCTGGGGGTGCTTTGGTGGTGATAAAGTGGGAGATTTGTTCAGGGTAAAAGGGATCTTGAAAAGGGAAGGTTATCACTCCATTTTGCAACACCATGCATTGCCCTGTGGACAGTGCTTGATTGGAGCCAATTTCCACCTACAACAGGACAATGACCTAAACCACAGCTCTAAACTATGCAAGAACTATTTAGGGAAGAAGCAGTCAGCTGGTATTCTGTCTATAATGGAGTGGGCCTGCACAGTCACTGGATCTCAATCCTAATGAGCTTTTGTGGGAGCGGTTTGACTTTACGGTAAGTAAGAAGTGCCCATCAAGCCAATCCAATTTATGGGAGGTGCTTCGGGAAGCATGGGGTGAATTCTCTTCTGATTACCGCAACAAATTGACAACTAGAATGCCAGAGGCCTGCAAGGCTATAATTGCTGCTAATAGAGGATTGATTGACGAAAGCAAAGTTTAAAGGACACAATTATTATTTCAATTAAAAATAATTATTTCTAATATTGTCAATGACTGTATTTCCTATTAATTTTGCTATATTTCCTATTCAAACTCATTTAATGTGTATTTTCAAGAAAAACAAGAGAATTTCTAAGTGACCCCAAACTTTTAAATGGTATACTGTATATATGAAAAAATCTACATTTTTAATAGTAATTAAATTACTCAGAGAATGCAATATTGTTTAACAGTGAAAACATTATCAAAAACATTGACATCAAAATGATTGTCACTCTAAAGCTTCTTATGAATAAAATCAAACAAATTAAAATATGGATTAACATTCTACCTTATAAAATGTGTCTTAGCTTTAAGAACACTAGTGTGAATTGTCATGACTTCCTGTTTCACTAGTGCATTAAAATATAACCTCAGTCAAAGGGAAAGACCTCACAACATAAGTGACAAATGGTTGCTGACATTAATAAATCAGCCAAGTGTATCTTGACCCAACTATATCTTTTCCCCATGCACAGTGAGAAAGATGGTTCGGTAGGAAAAATCGAAGGGCCACAGTTGCTTCAAGGTCACCGATTCTGTCAGTGTACAATTTCACGGTATCTCCCCGCCAGTAGACTCTTTGGAAGGGTTGCCAGAAAAAAGCTGTTAATTCAGATCAACTTATAATTGTAAACAGTACTGCCACTTGGACTGAAGCTTGTGCTATGGTCACAGGACACAGAAATAAATATCTGTGGTAGGCACACAAGTATTTGGACCAGCATCAAAATAAGCATTCATATACAGAGCATTCATATACTTACTATCAAATATGGCAGTGGTTCTTTGATGTTAAGGGGCTGTTTTGTTTCCACTGATCCTGCGGCCTTTGTTAAGTTTAACAGCATTATGAACAATGCGAAGTAACAGGACATTTTAACAAAAAAAATATTTTGCTTCTGCCACATTGCTGGCCATAAGTGGATCTTCCAGCAAGACAAAAGCCCAAGCACACATCAAATCTGTGGTTTGAACTGGAAAGGCATGTGTGCCGACCCAAGGACACCAAGGATCTGGAAAGGTTCTGTGCGCAGGAATGGTTTAAGATCCCTCCCAGTGTATTCTCCAGTTTCATAAAATAATTTAGATTAAGTCTCTGGACCATCATCCTTAAGTCAAGGATGGTGTATTAAAAACACCTAATTTTACAGAATTGTGGTACTACAGCTGGTAGACAACATTTACAGACAAAAATACACAAGATCCAAAGAAAGTTTACATGACAATTATTTCCAGGACAAATGGGTGGTGAGGATATGAGACAATGTAATATATGAGCCCTGGATACATATATGGATTTACAGTAAATGTACACATTTACAATATCAGTGAGGTATATTTAGTCATTTACAGTATCAGTGAGGTATATCTAGTAATTTACAGTTTCAGTGAGGTATATCTTGTCATGTACAGTTTCAGTGAGGTATATCTAGTCATTTACAGTATCAGTGAGGTATATCTAGTAATTTACAGCTTCAGTGAGGTATATCTAGTCATTTACAGTATCAGTGAGGTATATCTAGTATTTACAGTATTGTACAGTATCGGTGAGGTATATCTAGTAATTTATAGTATCAGTGAGGTAAATCTAGTAATTTACAGTATCAGTGAGGTATATCTGGTCATTTACAGTTTCATTTAAAATATCTAGATGCAAAGAAATGAACAGAGTTGGAGTGCAGTATAGTCCTTAAGTTCATATTTTGGAGGTGGCTTGATGTGGTAAGTATAGTCTTATTATTTTCTATTGCTGGTTGCTTAGGGCCATATCACAGGAAAATTAACAGTTCAACTGGGGAATATTTTATGATTTTTAGACCTCTTTTTGAAGTGTATCAGTATTATAGCTCTGTATCTTTCTCAGTTGTGCCAATCAAACTTGACTGTAAATTGATTTTTTTCAGCATAGAGAAACCCAGTAATAGAACCCAGTAACACTATAACATTTTTTCCCTCCACTTTGATATGCAACGGAATTCTTCTTGCATTTGGGTATCATAATATTGTCTGGAAAACAATTATGGGACAGCAAAAAAATTCACAGAGTATGTATCACAAACCTAGAATTGGTCTACCACCAATAGGACCAAGTGTACAGTGGACTGGGCTCCAGACTGACCTTTATGCATGGTTAAAAAAAATTGCTGACCTTACTACCCACCCGCACCTAACATCCTAGCAGATCCTCTAATGGTTGCTCCAGAGGAGACGTAGGATAAGGGCTGTCATGGTTTCTTACCGCCTGTTCTATCACGAGGGGTAGACACATTTACGAACCAGAACGTGTTCACTTCCCCTCTGTGCTGGGGGATTCTGTGGTACAAATCTCTTTGGCAAACATGGTACAATCCAACACAGTCATGTGTTTAGGGAATAGGTGAGGTTTGACTTAAAGTTGCATTGGGGAGTATTTGTATGATTTTGTCCAGTAGTTGTAAAAGTGGTGCTTATGAGCCAAAATCAGTTGCCGTTTTTTTTTTGTTTCTAATACATCATGTAAGTGTGTACTATGTCATTCAGCGCTTCATGCCAGAATCAACACATAGGCTTTTGGTCTGCCAACTTACCTTTCAGCTAACACAGAGAGAGGAAACCTTACGGCTTTTTCTGAATGGATACCAAGCCCACACGAATTAATCAAAATCAAATAACTCAGTGGTTGTTTCTCTTGGTAACAGCCAAATCTTCAACAAAAAGTTTAATTTTGCTCATGCAAAGCAAAATGCTCAGAAGGCTGTGTAACTTCAGTTTCTCAATGAGATCTTTATATAGTAGTAAAGATCATGTTTTGTTATGGGTATGCATAGCTGAAGAGGTGCAATTTGCCTTTAGGCAATTATACTATGTATAACAAAATCACAATGCCTTAGTCTACATCATAAAAAAAGTGCTTGAAATGGTTTGAATACAGAACTTGAACATTTGGAAGAGAAACTCGCTCAAAAGTTTGGGGGGAACGGCTCTTCCAGACCACAATTTTGGTCCTATTGTCTTACCTATCTCAAGTGAAGCAGAGGTATTACAGGCTGTTGGCCAGCCGGCAGAAGATAAGAATTCTCACCTTTCACCTCCTGGAATACAGGTCTGCATGGGCCCTGAGTCAAAGCTACCCAGCAACTTCCCCATGAAATGAGTAACCTGTCTGGCATCCATTGCCTTTCATCCCTTTTCCTCCTTTTTCATTTTTCTAA
Organism: Esox masquinongy; assembly: GCA_016801175.1. Lineage (NCBI taxonomy): Eukaryota > Metazoa > Chordata > Actinopteri > Esociformes > Esocidae > Esox > Esox masquinongy. The sequence goes on from JACXGI010000010.1 coordinate 249,126, forward strand.
GCACTACCAGACAGACAAGTTATTTCATGATGTTGTAGAAACGTGTTCTAGCGCTCACATACTCCCATCTACAGGCCCACAGAAGATTGTTGTTATTTCAGTTAAGTCACTGAGGTGAATGTTAAGTCACTTCAGTTAAGTCACTGAGGACACAAAAAATATTTGGGATAATGTCTTAAGTAAAAAAAAAAAAGAGTTTTAGTCCTTTTTTGATAGGCTCTAGTCCATGTTAAGACTCCTTTGAATTCTGAATCAGGGTCCCTTGTCAGCAAGATCTTTAATCGTTCTCTACTTAAAAGTGTTAATAAAATAATAAAAGTGTTTTTTACAAGAAGTTCAGTGTTCAATTTCCCCTGAGAATTAAATACTATTTGTAAGTTGTGTAACACAAAACGAGAGACTGTTGGTCTTCAACTAAATATATAAATGTTTACTCTGTTGTGCAATTTTTCACCCATAATGATTCACAGCATATAGTCATCAATATTTCTTTCAGTGTATAACCTTTGTAAAAATGTTCATCAAAATTCCACCAACCAACACTGAAAAATTAAGGATGCTTTTCCAGTTTATATTCATAGAAATCTTATCTATAATATCCTACATAAAACCATGTTCAATGAAAGCACCAAGCATTCACTATACACCAACAAAGGGAAGCAACATCAATAAACAGACTGCAGTTCACCAATGTGAAAACGCTGTCTTGAAGTGCTAAATTTCAGAGCTTTTCAAGAGCTCTTATTGTGAAAACAGGTAAGCGTATCACAGCAGAATTCACTAAAGAAAAAACAGTCACCATCGAATTAGTGCTCTACACAAGAGATGACTGGATCACATCTTTTTATGTGTACCATTTGTTCATACATTTCTTCAACTCTGCTTGGAAGAGCCTACACTCTTTCAAGTGACAGATGAGTGGCATATTTCAAAACATTTGATGTGGTCAACTGCTCAGTTCTGCACCTTCAAATAGAACTGCTCCATTCCTAGACACTTTGGTTAATGTAAAGCTTCTCTGGACACTAAGTCTAAAAACATTATGTACTCATTATATAGGTGGAATGATGGAACAAAAAATAATAATAGTATTGAAGATAAATTCATTGTTTTAGTGTATTATAGCACAAAGTTATAAAGATCAAAAGCCTCATGCAGGCTCAAAGAAAGCAGACCAAAAAATAATATCAAATGAAGTGTCTGATTCTACATGCAGTTAACATTATCTGATGGCTTATTGTTATGTCTGATGAGATGTTGCCGAAAGAGGAAAAGGGAGAGCAGGTGATAAGGGCAGCAGCAGGAGGAGCTAAACCACCTGGGTTGAGTCATGATTTATGCAGAGATTTGTGTAGGGCTTTTCTACACAGATCACATTCACACCTTTCAGGAACACTGACCCAGAGAAAGATGGAGAGGTGCCATCACAATAGGATCAAGAGATCCTGTTGTGAAGAAATAATGCAGAGAAATACGGACACATCCGTTTCTTGTTATTCTCTTTCTCAAAGGGGTATAAGGGTATCAGAGTACTTGAGTACTCTCTATAAATATGTAGCGCTTAATTCTCTGAGTGTAGCAGCAATAACAACAAAAGCAGTTACCAAAGCATTAGTCTCACAAGACCATACATCCAAATCTTGCCACGCCTACTTTGAGGTCTGGAAAACGTATTTAAAAAAATTTGAATAGGGCAATGGTTCTCATCACAAAGATTTGCTTTGGATGTCACATCTTGGCAAATGTTGTGTGCATTGTTTGTTCACTACTTAATATAATGTGCCTTTCCTAATCCTGTCCAATCAATTTCATTTACCATCAAGTTGTAGAAACATCTCAAGGATATTTTCAATGTGTTAATTAACTTTGGATTGCTTACTGCCAGTGCCATCGGCCGACATTGCTTGATTAATTATATTAATCAAGCAATTATTTTTTAATTATTTTTTTAAAATAATAAATTAATAGATATTAATGTTGATTTATTTAAACCTTTGACAAGGCAATTTTTCATCATGTCATTCTCAAGGGTCTGGCCCTCACTTTAGTTTTCAGTGCAGTCTATTAAACATGTGTATTCTTTTATCCAAGAGCAAAAATGTCATGTTGTAAAAATGTTAGGAGGCATCCCGGGGCAGAAAAATCAAATGGTGGGTTGAGTTGCGAGGCAGTTGCTAACTTTCTTAATGACAGGTGTTTCATGTTAGGATTTCTAGTCTAGTTCCAGAGCAAGAATTTATCGAATTATGTTTTTTTCATTTATACACAGTGCCTTCCAAAATGATTCAAACCCTTGACTTATCTTAAATTACTGAATTACAAATGGTACATTGACATTTTGTTCTGTTTGGCATGGTAAAATCCAAACTCAAAATTAAAATTGACATTGGTTTCATGTTGTAAGATATTGGTAAAAGTTTTGCTTGCACAAGTTTTCAACCCCTGTTGAGTTGTGGATGCTCCCAGTTGACATACATGGAAGAAACAACATTATCATTGGCCTCCACCTGTGAACCATTCAAGTTGCGGTCACATTTACTGGACAAAAACCAGTGTTGAAGTATCACTGGTCAGGCTGTGAATCTGAAGAAAGTATTTTACAGAAGAGATAAATACAAATGCATGAATGGTTTAAGGGTATAAAATAACATGCAAGCGTTTGGATATCCCAGTGAGCACAGCTGGATCAATAATCAGGAAGTCTAAGTTTCATCAATCCACCTAAGCATTTCCAAGGTCATGATCTCAATCTTACTAAGAATCTGCAGCATTACAAAAAAATTGTGGTCCACAAGTGCTGTCCAACCAACCTGAAGCATATCTGCCAATAAGAATGGGGCAAAATCACCATGAAACTGTGCGCCAAGCTAGATCACACTTAACCTGAAAAAAGGCTGTTCCTGCAGCGAATGGTGTTTGAGTTTCAGTGTTTGAACATTGTTTTTGATATTTCAATGTACCACTGGTAATTTAGTAACAAACGAATTGCTGGTGGGTTTGAATATTTTTACAAGGCACTGTATTGTAAGTGCCGTGAGAATTATTTAGGCATATAGCTACACTTAATCGTTTTTGTGATTTTTGCATGTCAAGGCCCCTCTGGCTGCTCAGAGACCACCTTCGAGAACCGCTGGTTTAATATCTATCAAACTGGCTGCACCAGGTTCAGGCTTCTTTCTCTTCATACTTACGTTTCTGAACATTTTTTATTTGTACTTATCTGTTTGGGTGGTAAGACGTGGGTTCAACAGGTCAAAAGTTACCTACACGCCACAAAGCTTAGAATGTCAAGGAATGAGATTGCACGTTTTCATGGTTTTTGCCCCATGTGGGCAGGTGGGCTGTCACTGAATGAAGCTATTCTGTTAGCAGTAGAATGTGGATGTCAGGTTCCTGAAGTAGGGCTACATTATAACCTTTACTATGGTACTAGTATTTAGAGGGGGAGGGTGTTGTACACTTAGCCTAGCACATGTAAAAAATAAAAAATACAAAAATTCACTGAGGCTCATGGCGCCCTCTTGTGAGTACTTCAAATATCAACGTTTTTAAAGATGGACAGCCTACTACAATGTTAACAACTCATACGATACAAACACTGGGTCTTTAAAGCATTTTATTTATTTTTTTGACAAATATATGAATGTTTAACTTTTACTTATTTGGAGAATTCTTTACAGAAAAGTCCCCTAAATAGACAATAAACCTAGTAAATCATAAAAACATGTCTACATGATTAACAATTTCATATTTGTGCCAAGAGTATGATACTACATATTAATAGACAGTGAATTGATGCAAGTGATTCTTAAAGTCTGAACTACAAAAAAAAAATTTCAAAAAGCCTGATGGGACTGTGTCATTTTCAGACATCTGTATTCTTATGATTCATGGGGTTGACTTTTAATTTTGCATAAAGGCACACAAGCATTGGTAACCCTCAGGTGAGCATTGCTTTTTTGGCATGACATTGGTCCCATTAGGCAGTACAAACAACACAAAACAAAAGTATATGTTTGCAGGAAAACATAACAAATAAAATGACCAAAATATTTAGATCATTCATGTATACAGGGAAATGTCTTCTAGTAAGTAAAAAAAAATGTATTGAGACCTAAATTTGGTTGGCTATTTACTCAAGGAGACAGAGGGTCAGCAGTTTAGGACACCAACTCAGAAACCTGCTTTACGCTAATGAGAGTTTAAACTTTTTACAGAAGATTAAGTTCAGACAGGGACCTGGTCTCCTGCTGTATGAATCCCTGGAGGCTTTTCTTCCCTTGCCTGAAAGTACTCTCCCTCCGTGAGAACGGTAGGATTACCAGGAGCCTGAGGAGGGTTTCAATGTTACTAAAGCTCCTAATGTCTGATGCCTTCAGGGTGTCAAGCACAGTAGCAGGAAGATAACCGGACATGGGATCCAACCACTTCTCCCTCCAAGAGTTAATCTCCACGGGGAGTGAGGCCAAGTCAGGCATGTCATCTTTGTACATGCGAAAAACGTGGGCATTTATACTGCTGTTCTCTACCTTTGACATCGCGTAAGGCACAATCTCCAGGCACCTCAGGGTACTGAGGACATTCTCTGTGAAGAGCTCACTGACCTCAGCAATGGAGTGCTCTACAACCTTCTGACTAACTGCCATTTTGTAAAATTGACTCAGGGGTTCTAGTAGCGCAGAATGCAACAACGTTATCTGCAGCTTGGAAGCTAAAGCAACAGCTTCCTTAAACCAGGCCTTGTGATGCGTTTCGATATCATTCTTATATTCATTGAGAGAAGTTATGAGGTCAGGCAAGCAATTCATAGCTAGCAACACATCTAGTGGTTTACCCTGAAGAGATTGGCTCAGCTTTTTGGTCGAGCTAAGGACATTCTTCATCACAACAGCAGAGAAGATGAACTCAAAAGTTCTTATTTTACTAAAGTAGAGCAGTGCTTGGCCACTCCCTGAACTACTCTCCTCATTTTTCAGCTCGTTCAAGCACAGCATGACTACTTCTAGGATCTCCACAGTCAACTCATGCATATCATGACTCTTCTCCCAGTTCTTGATGAGCCTGTCTCTAAGCTCATTACCTTTTCCCTCATCATGTTGAAACATGGCAATGATCATGTCTTCCAGTTTGGTTTGTCGAACTGAGTCCTCCGTGAGCCACATTAACATCTTTTCTACAGACACTGCACAGTCTGCTGCTGCCACAGCAGGAGAGGACCTGGCTAGCCACACATTCAGAGACAGAGCAGAGCTGACCGTTCGCATGGCAAGGGGGTATTTCTGGGATATTACTGCAGAGACAGCCCTCATCTGAGAACCTACCTCACCAACACTTAGCAAAGCCTGCCCTCTACAGTACTCCATGTTGAGCCCCCATTTCTCTGATAGGGTGGTTTCAATAGCGTCAGCCAAGACAGCCGTGTCCTGGCTGAATGGAACAAAAGCTAGGGTCTCCTCACACTGAGTGTCCTGTGTGTCCAAGTACCTGATGCACAGAGGGACATAAAGCTGGCCCTCAATCTCAACTACTTGTTCCATTATTATTGTAAAGAACTGCGAGTCCCAGAGTTCCTTGAGGATTTCCTCACGCACAGGCGGGTCGTAGAAAGACATTGCTTGCCTCTGATGATTTACAACCGCATCCTCTACTATCACAACACTGTCCTCTGCCTTCCTGCCGTCCTCGGCAATGACAGCACCTTCTGGTTTCACATTGTCCAATGCTATTACAGCATTCTCTGGCTCCACTTCGTCCAACGCTACTACAATGTCATCTGGTTTAGCATTGTCCTCTGCTATCACAATATCCACTGGTTTCACGTCATCCTCTGCTATTACAACATCCTCTGGTTTCACATCATCCTCTGCTATTACAACATCCTCCGGTTTCACATCATCCTCTGCTATTACAACATCCTCTGAGTTCACATCGTCCTCTGGTATTACAACGTCCTCTGGTTTCACATCGTCCTCTGGTATCACAACGTCCTCTGGTATTACAACGTCCTCTGGTATTACAACGTCCTCTGGTTTCTCGGCATCCCCTGGTATTGCAATGTCCTCTGGTTTCACATCATCCTCTTGTATTACAATGTCCTCTGGTTTCACATCGTCCTCTGGTATTACAATGTCCTCTGGTTTCACATCGTCCTCTGGTATTACAATGTCCTCTGGTTTCACATCGCCCTCTGCTAAAACGACACCTGGTTTGTCATCGTCCTCTGCCATTACAACATCCTCTAGTTTCACATCGTTCTCTGCAAATACGACTTCCGCTGTTAACACGCCATCTTCTACTTTCACGTCATCCTCTGCTATTACAACGTCCTCTAGTTGGACTATGTCTTCCATCACGTCTTCTACTTGCATGATATCCTCTGCAATCACAATGTCCTCTGTTATGACACCGTCCTCCTCAATCACCGCATCGTCTGCTTTCGGAGCATCCTCTACCGCCTCCTCCACCTTCAGCTCTGTCGTAGAAGGTTGCTCTGATATACCATCTTGGTGTTCCTCAACTGTCTGCTCATGTTTTCCATCACGATTAACATCCAAACCTCTGAACTCTAAAGAGGCAGACACACACAAAATGAAAGCACCCTCTTTCCCTTATTTTAACTTCCCTAAAACATTTTTATTTCTTATTCTGAACCATGTATCTTAGCTAGGTCATGATGACTGATTTATATGATTTAAACTGTTACTTACCACTTTCTAGCTTCAGGGCTTCAATTTGTTTCTTCACCTAAATCACAAAGGAATTCATTTAATTCACAACACAATAAATTATATATGCATGCTTATCCTGTCAGGGGATCGGGAGGCTTCTGCAGTAGTTTGCATCGGTAAAACTAAATCAAATAAATTGTACACCTGAATAACCATATATGCCAAATGGAACATTGCTGTTAATTTACCTGCTCAAGACATGGGCTGCTTTCTGGGTCAACTTCAATGCACTTCTCAATGACCTCTTCCAGTCTTTGAACAGTGGGTTGATGCATGAGAAGCATCACAATGTCAGTCTTGCTCCCCTTGCAGACTGTGTTCTTTAGCAGTGTCCTCATGGAGTTTAGTGTGGTCTTCATGAGGTCCCACTCCATACTGACACTGGGTAGAACAGCCACCAATCTGAGCAGCGTGGTCACTGTTGGATGGCTTTGAGACTCAGGATGAAGCAGTATCTCAGAGATAGAAGCTGGCGGTGAGACATCTTGATATTTCTCTTTCCAGACAGTGGCCCAGTTACTGATATCCTGCTCAACTGTGTCTGGATCAGGAAGGTCAGACAAGTAGGGGCTGTAGAGCTTATCTGTGGACTCTGCACGGATTGGCTCTGAAATGGGTTGTGGATTGCAGGTGGGGAGCAGAGATAGGATCTTCAGGGCTTTTAAGTGACCATCAGAGAAGTTGTACTTCATTTCATCAATGAGGCAGCTTAGTATAGGAACACTCAAGTTTTCTCTGTAGAACATCTCTGGAGACTCATAGAAATTGACTTTCTCTGGGAAACACACTTGATGAGGGGCAACCTTGGAGGCTAGCTGGAATGCTTCTTCAAACCAAGGTGAGTGTACAGTGCTTATGTTCTCTAGCATCTTGGACAGTGTTTCTATGATTGGTACAATCTTCTCCACCTCACAGATGATGTCTGCAGGATTACCACACCGGAAGACTGTGCTGCAGTTGCGAAGAGGAGCACAAGCGTTCTTCAGGATCACAAGCGTGACAACAAAATCCACATCTCTCAAAGCAGTGGCAAGGACCTGCGCATGCAATGATATAGTGCCTGTGGTGCTAAAACTAATTGAATCCAGGCAACTCAGAACACCTTCCAATGTGTCGACAAGTAGATCAAAAAAGTCCTCCCTCTTCTTCCACCTGGAGCAACAGGTTTCTGGAATCTCCTTCAAGGCCTCCAGAGGTGTATTCAGTAACCCATCCACAGCTTGTGCTAGCTCTGCCTCCAGTCCAGGTGACTGGTCAAAAAACAGCAGGAGGTCTTCTACAATTCCCAGCATCTTTGTTACAATTGGGCAGTGTAAGCTTCCAGCTAACCAACAGGCAAGACCACAAGACTCACTGGGTGTGATGACAGACAGAGGATAGCTCTCAAGGAACTCCAAAGACATCTTCTTCAGGCTGTGACAACCTGAGCCAATGCGCATGAAAGCTTGTCCACGACACTGACTCATCTGCAATCCCCAGTCTTCAGTTAGATTTGCAGAGAGATTCTTGGCTTGAACATCAACGTCACATGTTTCAAAAAATCGCAAAAACCCAATGAGCTCTACTTTAGGGGAACATTCCCTGACATATCTGACAAAAACAGGAAGATAGGTCTTATTAGCAATTTCAACTGGTTTATCTGTTATAAGAGAAAAGAAGGGGGACTCTTGTATTTCTGAGAGTATGACTTCTCTGATTGATTTTGTGAGAAGCTGCACAATATCACCCTCTCCTACGTTGAGCATGACCTTGCCATCTCTACCAAACCAATGACACATGCCAAGATCTTGAATGAGAAGGTCTTGATCTTCTTTGGAAAGTTCAGACACATGGCACTTCTTTTTCCCTAAACGGGCAGCCAGTCTGAATACCACTTCCAAACTCTGTCGATTATCACCAACATGCCCATTCTCCTCCACAGCCTTCATTTCTTGGTCCACTTTCTTGTCAGAAGACTGTTGGTTCTCAAGTTCCTCTGTTCCACCTTTGTCATGATCTACTGAAAATATGAAAGTGTATAAGAAAATGTCAATCAAGTGCAGAACCAAGTGCGACCAAATCATACATACTGTAAGTTGTCTGCTTAACCAGTGAGCTACTGACTGTCACTTTCATCGTACCCTTTGCAGTGAAAGGTCTTCCAACAGGCATGCAAATTTAAACATTATGTTGATAATTGGAAATAACTCAGCCACTGATAATTTGTAATTTTTAAATAAAGCATTTTATTGGGATTAGGAAAGTTCCTACCATAAGAAAAGTGAGAACAAATGCTTCTTACCAAAGTAATATTAATTGTTTTTACATAGTATTTATTCGCTAGTAATTACTTAATGGTCACACAGGGATTCATTGTAACAGCCTTGCCATCACTCACCTTCCATGTTGACTTCAGAGTTCTTCATAAGACTTTTGGATTCTTTATCCTGAGATGTTGTTAAATAGTTTACATTATTACAAGGACATGATATAGCTCAAACAAGACATTTCAGGAATAGGCTGTTCTGAAAGATTACACACCGTATTTAACCTAATAATAATACTGTACTGTAAATGTATCCCGTAAGTGAAAACTTACCAAGCAGATACCTTCTAAAGCCTGGGGAGTGACTTTCAAGCATTTGGTCACCATCCGATCCAGATCTCTGCTGAAGTTGGTTCCCACCTGCAACATTGCCAGACATGGGGATCTGTCCTTGGGGCTGGTGTTCCTCAGGTATTCCTGGAACATCTTGTGGCGCATCGCTTCCCCACAATTCTCCAGTACTGTGCTGGGTAGCACAGACATGATGCGTAGTAGTGTGTTGATGTTCCCAAAGTATTGCATGAGTGGCAGACGAAGAGTCTGAAAAATGGTGTCTGGGATGGTCACTGACGCAACTTTTGTTTTCCACTTCACCCTCCAGCAGCACAACTCTGTGAAGAAGTTATCAGAATCGGGCAGATCACTAGCATAGAGAGGAGGCTTGGACTTCAGAATCTCAAACATGTAACTCACAGTAACAGAGCAGGGAACTAGGGAGAGGAAGTTAAGGGCCTCCTTGTGGTCCTCAGAGAAATGATCCTTTACAGAATTTGTAAGGTTGTCCACTAGAGGCACACTCAGTGCATCTTTGTAATAAAGAGCTGGCTTCATCATGCTATCCCTGGCCGCAGATGAATTATCAGGCACTTTGATCTGCACACCAAGACTCTGGGCAAGGGCACAGGCTTCGTCAAACCAATTTTGGTGAAAGACCTTAATGTTTGTTTTCACTCTGTTTAGAGTAGCCACTATACCACTGATCTGGCAAAGTTGGGATGCAGCACTGAAATGATCCTTCTGGAGTCCTGCACTCAGTTCCCGGGTAAAGGATGAAGCATTCTTCAGGACCACCATGGGCACAATGAAATCAAAATCTTTTATCAAACGCAGCAATGCTCCAGCTTTGAGAGAAACTGAGGACTTCCATCTCTGTGGGTTATTCTTGATCTTCTCCAAACATTCCACAAGGGGCTCCAGCATCTGAACAAAGACTTCATAGGAATCGTGCTTTTCCTGCCAAACTGTACAGAACTTCCCCTGCAATTCCTGAATCTTCTCATAACTTTCCCTGAGACCAAATGCAATGACATGATCCAGCTGTTTCTCAAGCAACAGCGTGCTCCCAAAAAACATCAACACCTCCTCAAAAACGTCTAGTGCCCATTTGACTGAGGGAACAGGGGTGGATTTTGACCACCATGTGTTAAAGGAATAACAAGAGCTGTGCGTGCATATTGCAAGAGGGTACTTCTCCTGGATTTTGCAGGCCAAGGCTTTTAGCTTGTAGGAGACATCACCAGATCCTAGGTAGGCTTGACCTCTGCAGTATCGTAAATCGAGACACCACTCCTTGGTGACAATTTCCAATATTCGCTCTGACATGGCATCACAGTCAAGATCCACATCCAGAAATCCCATGAGCTCCAATCGCATGACATCAAAACTGTCCACAAACCTGAGGAAGAGGGGAAGATGGTTTTTCTCCCCTAACTTCACAACACGGTCGATGAATAGAGAAAAAAAGGAAGTGCCCACCTCCAAAAGAATTCCTTCTCTGACTGCATCCTCACATACTCTGAGAACTTCATTCATCTCAGACTTCGACACATATTTTAATGTGTCTTCAACCTCGCCATCCTGTTCAGCAGACGCCTCACCCGACTGTCTGCTCTGGCTGTTATATGCAGCGGTCACAGCAGCTTGCAGAGCAGATCTGAGTGCCTCCTTGTTAGTCTCAGAAGTTGGACATTTTGATTGCTCCACTCTCTCAGCCTCCATCTCCAAGGCCATGTCCTGCAGTTCTTCTTGGGTTTCTTCAACATACTCCTTTAGAGTGTGGTTTCCAACATTCTCTGAGATTGGTTCTGAAAGAAAGCAAATGAAGAGCATGAGCCAAGGAAAACAAATAAACAAAAGGTATTAGAGCAAATATATTCATAAAATTTCCCTACCAGTTGCGGGGTGGATCTCGATCACCTCATCAACCTAAGATCATGAAACATGTAATTATTATCTAAATAATGCCACCTATGGAGAAATAATAAAATAATAATAAAATAGCACTTATTTAATAGTTCAACTTTAACACCCACTTAGAGATACATTCCGTTTTTCAAGTTGTTAAAATGTTCAGTTGATTTGCTAAGCAAAAAACAACAATTCAAGAATAACATAAAATACAAGTAACTCCTGATCCAGCTTCTCTAACACTATAGACCAGGAAGCATGTGCAAATCATGTTTTGTGAATGCTTTATACACAATTTTATCAAGGTGACGTAGCAATTAAAAAATGCTTTATTGCTTGGTTACGTTTAGGCATATAAGTTTGGTTAGGGAGGTTAGGGTTAAGGGAAGGGTATGAAAAGCTTAGGTTATGGGATATGGTTACGTTAAGGGCTGGGAAACAGAACATGGATTTGCGGGTCAGAGTTAGGTCCCCACTAGGATAGTAAAACAAAAGTGTGTATAAAATGAAAAATGTTGTCTCATTACTGAACAGCATAAATAAAAATGCAACTAGGATATGGTTATGTAAAGAGCTTGAGACAATATTCAGACCCTTCACTTTCTCCACATTGTGGTGCTATAGACCATTTATTTTGCCATCAATCTATACACAATACCCCATAATGATGATGTTTTTAGAAATGTGCTAACATTTATTGAAAATATGAAAATAAAAAATGTGAATATCTCCCGTAAATAAGTATTCAGACCCTTTACCATGACACTTTGAAGCTTAGATGTGTCCAGTGTCCTTTCATCATCTTTGAAATGTCTCCAGAACTTAAATGGACAAAACGTGATGCAAAACATAATGTAGCTCAGGCTGTGGGGAGATTCATCTTTCAGCACGACAACAATCCGAAGCACACAGTCCAGACAACGCAGAAGTGACTTTGGGATAAGTCTGACTGTCCATGAGGGGCCCAGCCAAAGCCTAGACTTTAACACCATTGAACATCTGTAGGAAGACGTCAAGATGGCAGTTCACCGACCCTCTCCACCCAGTCTAACTTAGCTTGAAAGAATCTGTAAGGTCAAATGGGAGAACCTGCCCAAATCCAGATGTGCAAAGCTGGTAGAGTCATACCCAAGAAGCTGTGAGCACTGCCATAGGCCCTTCTATAAAGTAGTGAATAAAGGGTATGAATACTTATGCACATTCGCAATAAAGTGGCACACATTTCTAAAAAGTTATTTTCAATATATCCATTATGGGTTGTTGTGTTTAGATTTATATAAAAAATTCAGTCTATAACAACATCCAGAGAAAGTGAAGAGGTCTGAATACTTTACGAAGCCACTGTAGATAAGCATCTGCACACGCACAGAAGTTTTCGGATCCAATGGAGCCACAAATATTTAAAACAAACGCCAGATAACAGTTGGATCCAAAGACACATCATAACATTAAACCTACCATATGCAACAACTGCAAAATCTCAGGATGTTTCTCCACATAGGACTCAACCACATCTTCAACATTGAAGTGAACATCCTGATTGACATAAACAAATGCCATGTTGCACAGTCTCTGATCCGGTGGCGTGGCTTTCAGATAGGCCTGGTACCTCTCCAGCACCATGTTGTACTGCCCGTACACGTCCGCCTCGGCGTTCACACAGGGGATGGTTCCCAAAACTCTCAGCAGGCTTTGCACATTCGGGTAAAACGCAATGTCAGGGATTTTCAATGTTGCAAACACTGTTGTGGGTAAGATCCTCCTCTTGCTAGCATGTCTCCACTTCACCTCCCAGCAACCAAGCTCATCGTAAAAGGTGTCGGGCCTGGCGAGGTTGTTCAAGTTTGCATCTGCCACTTTATCCCTTCGGATACTGAAATTATGGTCAGCCATGTAAGATGGCACCAGCGAGAGCCATCTCAGAATTCGGACCATTTCAGTGCTGAACACTCTCTTCACCTCCGCAACAAGGTACTGTAAGATCTGCCTGCTCAGAGTCTCTCTGTAAAAATCCTCCAATGGGGTTTCAGTTGCACCTGCCTCATCCATCTCAGGTGAGCTTTCCTCTGGCCTTGCGACTTCCACTCCCAGCTTCTTTGCACGGCCCACAGCGTCAGAAAACCACTTCCTATGGAAAATTGCAACCTCCTGCAGATGTTTGTTGACCAGCTTTAAGGCATTGGAGATAGTGTACTGCAAGGTGCTGCTGATGCTGATGGCTCCCCTCAGACTTGGGTTGAGGATGCTCACGCAGCATAGGGTATTCTTTAGAACAACCAGGGTGATGATGAAATGGAAGTTCTTCAGGATCGGTTTGAGCTTGGCCATTTGCTCACAAATAGATGTATCTGCATTGGCAGCCGAACAGACCTCGTTGATGCAGCCAAGGAATGGCTCAAGAATGTCCAACATGGTCTGGAAGGCATCAACACCATATTCCCAAGTGTTCTGACAAGCATCTATGATCCTGTCTACTTCACCTTTAAGATGGCCATATGATGTCTTGATCTTCCCCTCCAGTCTTTTCCAAAGATCTGGGGATACTCTAAGCATTATGGCAACTTCCTCCACAGTATTCACAACTTTCTGGATAAAAGGTATGGGCATGGAGCGAATTAGCCACATGTTAAAGGCATATGGGTCACTCGGGGCTAGCACAACCTGAGGAAACTCCTGTAGAATCCTGCTAGTAAGATCTTTCATTTTCTGACATAGAACCCCTGTGGTAAGGTAGGTGAGCCCTCGACAATGCTCCATCCGCAGACCCCACTTATTTCGTATTTCTGAGAGCAGCATGTAAAACAGACCTTCAGAATCTGCATCACAAGGCAGGAAGCCCATTAGGTGTTTCTGAGGAAACCCAGCCACAGTGACAGATCTGATGAAAACTGGGATTTGATCTTTTCCCTCGATGTTGGTCACATCTTGCAGCAGAATTGAGAAAAAGCGTGCCAACCTCAAACTGTTCCGGATCTCCTCTCGCATAAGATTTTCGCTGAACTGGAGGACTTCTTTCTGGTCAATTTTTTCAACACATATGGGGTTGAGAGACTGTTGTCCCTTGTGTGCTCCCATCGGCTCATCTGCACTGGGGTTTGCATCGTTCCCTATGCTGAATCCAGTGAAGGCAAGAGTTTCCTTAAAGTAAATTTTAAGGATTTCCTTTGCTTTGCAGTTGGTGACATCTTCTGCCCTTTGGTCCTCCTGCTGTAAATCACATGCTGCACTGTTCTCGCCTGGCTCATCTTTCACAACAGGTGGAGCATCATCTTCTAAAGTAAAGGTAATAACATGGACAGGAAAATGAAAAAGTGTTACTGAATAAATATGTTGAGACATTTCCACAAACATCCTATGAAATTGCTTATTTTCCTTACAAAACAGACCACATGACGATGCACTGTCATGAAGTTGTTACCCAAACAGTTAAACTACATTTTTGAAAGGAAGATATACGGCCAAATTAAGTAAAATCTTTAAAATGTTTATTGTAAAACAAGCTATTAGGAAATTAAATTAGGAGAAAAAAATGCATTTACCAAACCAATCACCTTTAGCTTTCTTCAAAGATGCATGTTCCGCCTCAGTCTAAATGGATAAAAGAAAAATTACTGCTATTTAGATGCAGACAGGAATTAACGCTATTTGATTAAATAAAAAATCTAACATCAGGTTGAGATGACTACACAAGGTACAATATTAGATCTGGCTGGATATGGAACACTATCAGAAATGAGTTTGTGGTTTAAAATTGACCATACTTACTGGTTCTCTTATTCTCTTGTTCTTGTTGCGGCCTGATGGATTGTTCAACTGTCTTGTAGAATCAAATATGGTAGGAATAGCACCCTCTTTCAAAGATGTTGTTAAAGTGCTCTGAAAAAGAAACAGATCTTTACCAAAATTGTATTTCCACTGTGCAAACACCTCGATCACACTTACAGCCTGTTTCCACATACTTATATGCATCATCTGGGTGGGTGCAACATATTTCCACCAAGTTGTTCCCACCTACAATTAGATGCATACACTGTAGCCCAAATTTTTTGTTGTTGTACAGAAGTGCATTTATGCTCTAGGTGTGATCAAGGAATAAGAACATCAACAAAGCACAACCTTTAATATTTGACAGATCTAGGTTGTATGACACAAACTCATGGATACCCAATTCATGTCTCTGCATGACGTTTGAAAATTAGCTATAAAGAGTTGCGCTGACCACTGGGCTATGCAGGAATTCGGTACAGCAAGCAACATTTTCCATTAAGAAACATCCAAGCTCATGTGTTAATTGACATATTATGTCTATGCTTGTGCCAATCAACGTAATTATGAAAATTATTCACCCTCAAAACCAGGACATCCTAATTAATTCACCAATGTTTTGTAAAAGGAAAATGCATAATAGGGACAGAGAAATCGCCTTTGGCACACATTGTAACGAACAAACAGAACAAATCTGTTACATTCCGACATCAGTGGGGACAATAATCAATAAAAATACTGCTGGAATGAAAACAGACAAGATTTAGAAACTAACGGCTCTGTTCGCGAACAGTAGCGATCCCTTTCAGTTTTTCATGGTTGTGTTCCCTGAACCGGTTCCGACAAGAGTAAATAATACTTACGTCACGACAGATCAAGGAAGGCTCAAAATGATTTGCACAGATTTTGAAAGAATTGTGCAACTCCTCAGGGGTCTTTGACTCCAAGTCAGATCGTTGACAATTACTCAACCATTGTTTGCATCTGAAAGAGAAAATTCACAGGTTTAGATTTCGGAGCTTCAATATGGACAGACCTGCCCCTAGCCAATGTTACAGACCCCGATGACCCAGGCCTGGCTGCATATCACCAGCAAAACATCCAGTCCTGTGACTCTACCCATTTAGCTACATAGACGGTATTAAAAACTAAGTTCTGATTAGAAAAGGGCATAATGCACATAACAGTGGAGTGCACAAGGAAGTAATTAAACCCAATATCAGACGCGGCATCCTAAAAATCAAACCCGGCGGCGTTCAGTAGAAAAGAATTGTGCACAACAACTGATCTGTACTATTAATTATCTATCTCTGAAAACATGATTACCCCATTACACTCAATAACTTGCTGATAAAGTTATAGTTTGTAGTTATTGAAACAGTTAAGTTCCATCTTAGAGCACTGCATAGGAAATATGCATGGGATGTATAGCAGCAATGTTGTGCCCCACCGGACACATGCTACTGCAGACAGGAAAGAGAAAGTAATAAGTTTGGGCAAACATTAACGTTTGATTTTAATGCAATACTATTGTATTATGCAATACTAAAAGTAAACTTTCTGGAAATCCACAGCTCTCTACAAATTATCTGGGATGTCTACCACTGGCAATGTGTAACTAAAGAGGTAAAGTTACAAATCTTGGCAAATAACTTACTAGCCAATGCAACCGATATTCTTTTAATGAATGAATGTGTTATTCTTCGGCTAGGGTCAAAATCAACCCAGCTGGTAGTTGGAGGGTTAAGGCAACACTTCTCCCAGTGATAAATAAAATAACTTATCTTTTCCAACGGGTAACTGTTATACCCAATAACAGCACAGTGGTTACAGTTACTGCAGTCTTCATGACACACGTGTGGGGCTAATTATGCTCTGATATCTACAAGGCCACAATTCTGATAGCTAACAATTTTAAGGGGTCAACAATCAACATCGGGAGGGGGTGTTACCTTGTACGTCATCAAGGCTGGATAGCCTACTACCAGCCAATTTATCTAGTTATATCATTACAACAAGACAAAGTTGTCAGATTAAGCCAAATTACCTTTCCAAATTAACTTTGGGAAATGATCAGTCCGTGATCACACTGTTACTACAACAGACAGTTCACGAAACCTTAGATTAAAAAAAATTACACGCCAAAATTGCATGTAGCCTTTCAGCAAGCTAACGTTAGCTAGCCAACAAACAACTCAACACTAGCACTAGCTAACTTGTTAGCTAGCGAGATTGTTAGCTAGCTAGCTAGTACAGTATGGTCGGGAGATGATTCAATGGAATAGCCAGATACCTAACGTTAGCTAGCTAAGATGCTAATGCTAATGCATTGCTAATGCTAAAGAGAAACGTTACTTTGAAAGTAGAGTTAATAAGTGGTTGTACACTATTTAACAAATAGATATATTGCACTTACCGCTCCGGGTCCAAAGGGAATCTGAAAAATTGGACGTCTGATTTATCTGAGTAGATATTACAATTTGGTGCGGCGCAGCGGTTGGGCATCTTGAGTTCCATGGCATGGCGCATGCACTCACACTGGTTCAGAATAAGTCGTGCATCGTGCAATTAACCAGAAATACACTCGTGTTGAATCTTTAGCTCAATATTAGTACAAAGTCTTGCAATTAACTTCGTAGCTGGGTAAGTTAATTATTTCATTGCGGAAAAAGTTGATTTGTTGCCTGGTGTAGTTACCCGAGTCAATGTTCATAAACCAGGAAGAACACCTAAGCAAAGCGGAAATCGACACGAAACTCGTTGCTGCCCTAAACCCCGCCCATTTCTGAAATGCATCTTCTCAAAAAGTGATTTTAAACGTAATCAAACTCACACCGCCGACTTTCATGCCAAACCAAAACATTCAATTAAATAAATAAAGCATATTTGTGTATCGGATTTTTTATAACATTGACAATTTTTGATATCGAGTTTTAACTCGTGAATGGCGCATAAACAGTTTAATGTGGTTCGGGTGCGATTTCGACAACTGCGGTTAAAACTTCATGACCTTTGATCACATTGTATTTATAAATTTCATCATGCCGTCCAATTACGTTACACTTATGAAACGACGTTTTGGCGCAGGTTCGTTACGTCATGATAAAAGCGACTCAAAAGTGGTTATAATTATTAGTAGTTAAGCCTGTAAGTATCGTTATAAATTGTGTTTTTGATCCTAGTGAAACCGGCCTGCAACTTCAATTCAAGATATGCCAAAGGAGTGAATGGGCGTGTTCGAGAGAATCAAAACAACAGATGGTGACTGGCTGCTTTACAAATCACCTTGCATCATCAATAGCAACCCATTATTATTGGCAGTGGTGTAGTGGTTCCTGGAGCACTAAGCATACTCTAATTATTTTCAGACCCACGTAAGAAAAGTGTTGATAGTGAGAAAAACTTTTCAGACCATTAAATAAATGACCAAGTCATATGCGTCTGCACCTTTTCAGAAAGTGAGCATGAATCTTCAGTATTGTTTTATCTGAAACCTATAAACATTGTGGATTGATGTGTTGCATGTTGTTTTCATTCGCTTCCATGGGAGGGTAGAAATGCATTTTCTTTCGATTAAATATCTGAGAAGCATTCAGTTGCAGCTGTCTCTCTCGGGGAAGTCTTCCGCAGATTAGTATACTGCCACCTACTGGATCAAGCCAGTTGCTCATATGGCGTATGTTAGTGTCAGCAGTTTCTTTCATCCACTCCCGCCGCCTTCCATTCCTAATTCCCATTTTTGCAACTGCCCCGACTATATGGTTACAGTGAAATTCTGAAGCCCACACCAGACCCTACACCCACAAATATAGAAAATGCTGCTGTAACATACACTTCACCTGTACATTGTCACATAGGCTTACCCCGAGGAAGAACGATGGCTCGTTCTTTATAAGCTAGCTCCCTTTAGTATATAGGTACATTTGCTACATTCAATTCTTACACCAGAATGGGGACACTGTTACAAAATTGTATGTTTCACAGAAATATATGTGTTTGGGATTGAAGTCTTCAACGTATGGTGTTCATACAAAGGGAGTTCTGGGTATTGATGTTTTTTTTAAAGTGTAATCCTCTATTATTTCATTACTTTATTTCGAGGTAAATAATTACTACATCTTTTTATGATTCAGAATAGTTGTTCTGAATAGTTGTGACAAATATACTTTTCCCAACACTGTATATAAAAAGGGTCACGTCATACAATTATTCTCTTACATGTCTTTAGGTGTATTTTGGTAGTTATGGTATGACAGAGTGGATACATACAGCTGGGCAACAGCTATAAAAAAGGACAGAGTGGATAAAGATTGCTGAGAAATACAAACTAAAAAGTTGGAGTGAAGAATTGTATTTTATTTTATAAGGATCCCCATTAGCTGATGAAACATCAGCTACTCTTCCTGGGGTCCACACAAAACATAACAAAAGAGAACAAACAAAAAAACACATAAAAAAACAAATAACACAGAAAAGCAAGATAAAAAATATATAATGCACACTAATAATCCAATATGAACACCCATGAAATTTTGCATAACTTTTTTTTTAAACTAGCCATATTTTGGGATTTAGCAATATCACCTGGAAGGGCGTTTCACACAAGCTCTACACAATTGTGTAGTTACCATTGGTGGAATGTCTTGTGGGGTGTGTGTGTGCATTAAAACTAAATGTAAGCTGCCTATACAGTCTGGGGTTTTCAACAGTCATTTTTTTATGAAACACAGAAGTGATGCTCTTAACCGTTCATCAACCTTCAACCAGAGTCGTTGGTCATGCATTTTGTTTTAGTTCCCAGTGTGCAACAAAGGGCAAGCCGAGCTGCACTATTCTATTTGGGATTATTTTAGAAATCCCCTGAATCATAGGACCAATATTTACATCTTTATGGATTATTTTTCATGTTACTTTTTTTTGTTGATTCAGACGTGCGAGTGGGGTATCAAGTATGCCTTGATGGGTTGCCAATGTATGTATGCCAGTGGTCTTGGTCAGTTATTTTGTATGAATGTTTGTGTATCTTTGTTGCCAGTTCCCAACACAGAAAGCACCTAGCAATGTATGAGAGATGTGACAAGATGTGCATTTTAGTTTTAGAACACCCCCATTTCCCCAGTTTTTATTGAAATTTAAGTAGTTCAAATCCTCAAATCCAGTAAATAACCTGAAATTGTACAGAGGTAAAAAAAAGTTACTAAAACTGAAAAATAATTTACATTTCAGAATTATAATAAAAGGCATTTTTCAGAGAACAAGTAATGGGTTAAAAACTTACAGCTGTTCTGCAGCAATGGAAGTAAATTTAGCCTTGAAGGATGATGCTAACAATTCCTACAGGTGTTGATTACATACAAACCCTCTGTCTGTATAAAACAGTGTTGGAACAGACTGTGTTGCTACACCCACTTAATCATTATTTGGACAGTATTGTACTGCACAATGTAGTATATTGCTATTATAATGGTGAGTGAAATGCAATTAACAAAGGAAGACAGACATTATTACCCTTAAAAGTGTCAGTCTTTCCTTTAGAGAAATTGCAAAGCAAAGGTGTGTGTACAGCTTCAAGCACAGCGTAACACCGGTCGAAGTAAGCAAGTCTTAGTTGCAACTCTGAAGGACTGGGGCTCTTTTGCTGGATCCAGAGTCATCGACTTGCACAGAGTGGCAGCCTGAACCAAAATGGCTACCAAAGCATTTTGTAGAGTAATTCAATACCATCCGGTGCATGCCTAGTTGGTTAGGGGTTCATCCCACATCAAGATAACGACCCAAAACATACCACCAGGCTGTCAGAATTACCTTGGAAGAAAATAAGACATTAGGAATGGCCAGCACATTCGCCTTGAACCTCAACAAGCTGGTTTTGGTTGAACTGGACAGAAGGGAGAAAGCAAATCAACCCACAAGGGCAACACATTTGTCGGAAGTTCTGCAAGTGTTGCAAAGAACTTTGCAGACAATATTTGATTTCCATTGTAAAAAGACTGCCATGAGTGAGTTCGGCTCTTATGTCTGCAGAAGGTAGCTACTTTGATTAGTCAAAAATGTTGATTATATTTTGTTAAACAGAACAATTCCATTATTTCTTTTTTTTTTTTAGCTCTAATTGTTTTTGTTCTATGCTTTAATTTCAGAATAAATTAAGACATTAAACTGGGTGAATTTCACTAAAAACAGGGTGTTCTAAAACTTTTGACCGGTATTGTACCACCATAGAACTCGTCAGACCGATGCACTTAAGATTGACAGATTCCTGTCTATTCATATTTTTGCACATATGGTTCTATTGTCCAAAAATACCACTATACATTCTGTGATATGGTCATTGTATAGATTATTTTATATAACATGTTTTTATATATGAATGTGATGAGCATATAATGGCACAGAGAGAACCATTTGTCTGACTGGTGCAATGAAGATGATGTATTCTTGCCTCTGTGTACCATCATTACAGTCTAAAATAACATCTCAAATAAGTGTTGTCATCCTTCATTTCTGATGGTTCTTCTATGGTAAATATTGTAGGCCTTTTTGAAATCAATATTGAATCTGCAAAGGCATAAATACATTTCAGATGTACATTTTTCTTAGTAACATTTTTAAAGAAAAACTAAATGTGATGTTCTAACTTCACAATGCTTAAACCACATTAGATAACTTCTAGAAGACATTTAGAAAGATATTTTGATTTACTCACCAACCCAAAAAAAAAGTGCTAGGTGCCCACTCACATAAAAGGTAACTACACTCAGAAACACCCTATCAGATTCATGATTAACAATGGTGACAAAGTAACTCCGGGCATCTAGATAAGATCTGAACCAATTAAAGACTGTCCCGGAGAGTCCTACCGAATTTTCCAGCCTATCTGGAAGTGTTCTATGATCTAGTGTCAAACGCTGCACTGAGATCTAATAGAACCAGAACTTATTTTATCTGAATCAGTATTCAGCCATATAAAACTTATCAGGTCCGTTTCAGTACTGTGGTGAGGTCAGAAGTCTGACTGAAATTTGTCTAAGAGTCCGCTTGAGTACACAAAATTGCTGAGTTGATTGAAGACAACCTTCTCAATGATCTTGGCTATAAAAGGGGAGACAGGTCTATAGTTGTTCTATAAAGGATTATCCTACTTGTATTAGCAACCCATGATAGTTATTGCAGCTTCAGCTCTTTTCTCAGACTTACATTTCAAATTAATGTTTACATCCCCATCAATGAAATTGCTCTAATGTCCAGGGCGCATTTCCTGCTAATAACATATGCATGTAGAGTGGATACTAAGTTTACACACCATAATCGAAAATACTGCTTTTCTTCATGTTAAGTGTGAAATAAAGACAAAGCAAGTCAAACCTTCACCTTTAAAAAGATCTTGTCACAAACAACATTTAAATAAAAAACTAATCATATCTATTAAAGCAAAAAAACACAGCCAATGCATTCATTGCCAACTGTGCAACCCCACAACACATTCTTTGTAAAGCATATTTTACTACAGCAATAACTCTGTTTTACATTCTTTATTCGGTTTGAAAACGAAAACATCTCAGTCTGACAGTATTTTAACTGATACGGTTTGACTTTAGAAATAAAATAATTAAAAAAATACAATCTGCATTGTGCCACAGAATAGTTGGTTTCCTCACATTATCTATGTCCCGATCATAAGCATTTGGTGAATAGGCTTTTAACTGATTCTTCTTCTCAAAGTGTTTTTTTTTTGCTGCTGCAGCCCAACACTGAAATAAGAACAGTGGAAACACTGACATACAAGAACACACCCACACAAACACACTGTCAGTGTATATGGTGATTACAGCCTACTGTATTTCCTGAGCGGATTGATTGTTATGAAATGCTATGCTATGTTATACACATCAAAACATTTCCATGAATTCCATCAGTATACACACACACACACACACACACACACACACACACACACACACACAAACTCTACAAGTATTTCAATAGAGTTTTGTGGTGAATTTTAAGTTTTAACACCACGAGCAACTGCAGTGGCTACGTCTGCATACCCAAACTGATATTAAAATTTACCATGTTTTTTTTTATGACATCTGGCTGAAAGTGTCATTCACCAATCTAAAATATGCAAGTCCACATGGGGTGATTGAGAGTTCAACTTATAATGACAGATGTTTAACCCAGCTGACTACATTAAAATGGTGGACACCCTTTATGGTGCGGCCTATTGCGAAAACAGACTTATGGCCACAACAGGCCTCTATCATTCACTACTAAACATCCAGACGTAAGAGGTCAGCTCGGACCTCAAATGCCGAGGACAGAGTTAAAAAATAAAAAGTAATTTAGTCAGGCGGCTAGCGTACCACCTCACAGTCATGACGTGAATCTGAATTAACTTTCAATGTCAGGATACAACCTAACGTAACTATCAACCATAAAGTCAAGGTCATGTCGGGCATTATAATGTATATTCAGAAATGCCAGACTTTTGGATCTGTGTTTGTCAGGTGTGTTCTCCAGATACATCTGAAAGCGTTTACGAGAAGCATTGCCATCAAGATGCTCAAAGCTAAGGATAGGCAGGTTGCAGAGCACCTTCAAGAAGGCAAGCACATTGGGGAAGAATTTCACATCAGCCAGCTGCAGCGTTTCATGGACGGTGGAAGGCAGGGTGACCTTGCCCCTGTGCTTCCACTTTACCCTCCAGCAATGCAGCTCAGCAGGGAGAGTGTCTGCGTTGGGAAGGTCTTTTCTGTACAACTCCACATTGTTCTCTTCAGATGTGTTAAACTTCAGTTGCCCCATGACAGCAGGGACGAGCGTCAGACATCTTAGGGCGTTCAGGTGGTTTTCAGAGAAGAGGTCGTTCAACTCTTTGATGACATGGCTCACCACTGGGGCAGTCAGGTTATCTTTGAAATAGCTCTCAGGCTGAATCTCTGTTCCAGCTTCAGGGCGGTGCTTTCTCAAGTACAGCCTTGGAACTTTCACAGGGATGTCTAGTGCAGTGGCTAGGTTAACAGCCTCTTCGAACCAGAACTCATGGTACACGTCAATGTTATCCAAGACCTCGTTCAGTGAGTGCAACACAGCGGTCAAGCTGTTGGCAGCAAAATAAACATCCATCAACGGCCCTTGCAAGTTCTTGCCAAAGGCTCTTGTGAATGACAAAGTGTTTTTCAGAACAACCAACGTGGCAACAAACTCAAAATCAGCCAGTGCTTCTGATATTTCCAAGGCATCATGTGTGACTTGGTCACTCCACCTCAGATCTTCATTGTCATGAACACTATCCATACAGAGCAGTAAAGATTCAAGGAAATCAACTGCCACCTCAAATGCATCATGTTTCACTGTCCAGTTAGTGTGGCAGGCTACTTTCAGATCACTGGCCTTCTCGTCATTACTTTGGTAGAAAATGGAGATGGCACTCTCCAACTCCAATTGCAGGGAAGGTGACTCATTGAAAAGAGACTCAATCTTCTTCAAAGTAGACATGACAATCTGGACGCCAGTCAAAGCCACTCCACTTGCCAATGAAATATTCAAGGCACATGTTGATTTTGGAGTGAGTACTGCTGTGGGGTACTTCTCTGTGAGTTTGGTGGCGACGGCTTTAATTTTGCTAGAATGCACACCAGAGCTGAAATGGGCCTGCCCTCTGCAGTAGTCCATATTCAAGCCCCACATCGTTGTGACCTCAGTCAGCAGCCTCTCCGTCAGGGTCTCCTCGTCTCCCTGAAATGGAAGGAATCCAACAAATTCCTCCCGCAAACAATTCGCCGGGTCTAAAAAACGCAAGAACACAGGGAGGTGGCACTCTCCGGAGATATCAACCACATCATCAGTGAGTAATGAGAAGAAGCGGCCCTCTCTGACTTCCTGTAAGAGCTGCTCACGTATGCAACTCTCACACACCTCCATCATCTGCCTCTGCTGGGTGGGGTTGCAGTACTCCGCGTTCAAATTGACTGTTTCTAACCTTTTCCTGAGAGGTTTGTCACCACCAGCATTTATTCGGTACTCCAGCAATGCCTTGAAGTTGCTTAGAGCGAGACATTTGCCTGCCTGCATATCTTCGGTATGTCTAATCAAAGTTATGTTTTGCTTCCCTAACACTACAAGAATCTCAAACAATGATTTGAGGTATTCTCTGTGATCCTTCTCGTCAAAGGTCAAGGGTTTGGTGTTTGTCTGAAGGTCCTCTTTGCTCATGTTGGGTTGGTCCACCAAGTCCTCTGTAGAAAGAGAGGCAATAATGAGAAAATGAAAATGAAAAGTGATGGAAACTCTGGGTTCACGGTTTCAAAGAGCCAGTTCAGCATTTCTCTAAGTCAGTTACTACGGCAACATACTCCATGAAGCTAACCTGCTCGCTAGCAGGTTTTATCCAACTTACCCTGAGTTTGTCCAACTCTTTCACTGAAACCTGCCATCTGAATGTGGCAGACAGGGCGTGTCCTTTTCTCGAAGAGCCAGTAGAAGCACATACTCCGCAGAAATCTCCGTCGGGAGAGAGTGATCAGACCACGCTTGGATGTTTTATCATTCCCTAATGATTATCTGTTTGAGAATTACAGTTTTTCTGCACAATCGATCATTTATCTGAAAAATATTCTCAGCCCTCATATCGTTCCTATGATACATGGTGGATACGCTCTCAGTTCGGAACAAATTCTTTGTGTTGCAGTGTTCTGTATTACATCGGTGACGCTGAGCATATTTCTAAGGCAACAGTCTCTGTCGGGCTGTCAAAGATGTGACTCTTGCACTGAAATGTTTTCTGTACACTTTAGTAATGTTCCTAAGTCACAGACCCACAAGACTCATCAAAAAAAGTCCACAGAATTGCAGGTATCAGTCGAAGCAGATGATCAGTTCATTTAGTATGAAGCTTTGAGACTTGAAGCACAAATCAGTTAATATTTTAGGGTTTCAGTAAATTAAGGAGATTGTGAATAGAAAGTCTTTTCACCGCATTTCTTTTTCAAGAATTATAGGCTACTTATTTTTTGCTTAGAAAATTTCACGTAGGCTACTACTTAAATATATATGTTGCATGTAGCCACTGAAAGGTGTTTAATTAGGTAGGGGAGGCTAAACAGCATCACAATTGCTTGTACTGATATTACACTTTTCCTGTTTGAAGTATATATTTTTTATTTCATCTTCAGTTGCTGCCAAGTACGTTTTGTGCATGTTGGGTTGCACCTGCATAAACAGATGACCTCACTTGGTCCAGGCAAGCGAACTCAGCAGTGAAAACTGCCCAAAAGCAACTATACTTCCTGAGGAGACTCAAAAAGTTGGGCATGTCTGTAAAAACTCTCACCAACTTCTACAGGTGCACCATTGAGAGCATCCTCTCAGGCTGCATTACTGCCTGGTACAGCAGTCACTCCGATCGCAAGTCCCTCCAGAGGGTGGTGAGGTCTGCAGAGCACCTCATCGGCTGCCATCTCCCCTCCACGCAAGGCATCTACCATATACGATGCCTTAGGAAAGCATGGAACATTATCAAAAACTACAGCCACCAAGGCTATGGTCTATTTACACCGCTACTGCCGTCTGGTTGACACTACCGGAGCATCGGAGCATGCACTTCGACTCAAAAACAGTTTTTTCCCTCAGGCCATAAGGCTCCTCAACCAGCAACAATGATCTATGATCATACTGATCACACATGAATATTCCAAATGCTCTTATGTCTTTCTATGTACATTTAATGTACATTAGAATATTCTTTTGTATGTACCATTCATAGGGATATTACACTCATTGTATTTATAATATTCAATACTTCTACCCATATTGTTCATATTTCCCATCCTACTCTTTAAAATTGCTGCTAGTTTACATTTTTATGTATATTATTGCTATATTTTTGCTTTATATATTTCTTATTTCTTACTACGTAGATGTGTGCCATGTCACAAGAATGTGACTGTTCAGAATGACGCTGTGTTATTCGGTGCATTGGATAAATAAATTCTAAACTTGATATTACACCCACACATTATATAAATGTTTAATGAGCGGAGGACTCGAGAGGTGACTTTTTTTCAGTTAATACTCACGCATTGTCTCAGTCAGCAATTTTCTGCCACGCTAGCTCACGTTCTTTTGCTGCTGATACTGTATTGCTTTTGTCTTGAATATTTACTCATATTCTGCATGTGCATTCATTATTATATCTAACTCCACTGGGGAGAAGTACGGGCTCGAGACCTTTTTCTCCTGTTGCCATGATGAATCACGTTATCTGCGTTCCATTGATGAAGGCTTTTTATCTCCTCATGCACGTGCTTTACTCAGGATTAACTTAGCTCAGAGTTGACTGAACTAATTGTTACCACCTGTTCTGAAACCGTCAACTCTTGAGTTTGACAGCTCAGAGTCAGCCAGCCCAGAGTTGTGGTTTCAACTCAGTATGTTAACCCTGCTTTCTGAAATACCCCCAATATGGGCAAGATACTGATCAAAGTCACTTGTCCTATAGATATTTATAGTTATCAAAACTGACATGGAGCAAGCCTATACAAAACACAGACCAAATGAAAAACCCAAAGAGACAATTTCAGATTTTGTGTTATGGAGTTTATGACGCTTCACTATATCAGTCAATAGTGTGCAGCTAGTCATTTGGGTATTATGATAAGTATTAAAATCTGTGGAATATATACACAGTTAGGTTCGGAAATAATTGGACACCGACACCAGTTTTGTTATTTTGGCTGTTTACTATAATATTTTCAAGTTACAGTTAAATAATGAATATGGGCTTAAAGAGCAGTCTCTCAGCTATAATTTGAGGGTATTCACATCCAAACTGGAGGAAGGGTTTAGGAATTACAGCTCTTTCATATGTAGCCCCCTCTTTTTCAAGGGACCAAAAGTAATTGGACAATTGACTCGAACACTGTTTCATGGACAGGTTTGGGCTATTTCTTCAATTAAGCAGGTAAAAGGCCTGGAGTTAATTTCAGGTGTGACATTCGCATTTGGAAGCAGTTGCTGTGAGCCCACAACATGCGGTCAAAAGAGTTCAATGCAAGTGAAACAGGCCATTCTTAAGCTGCAAAAAAAATAAAAAAAATAAAAAATAAAAAAGAGCAAGAACATTAGGAGTGGCCATATCAACAATTTGGTACATTCTGAGGGGAAAAAGAATACACTGGTGAGCTCTGTGACACAAAAAGGCCTGGACATCCACGGAAGACAATAGTGGTGGATGATCGTAGGATCCTTTCCATGGTAAAGAAAAACCCCTTCACAACATCCAGCCAAGTGAAGAACACTCTCCAGGAGGTAGGCATATCATTATCCAAGTCTACCATAAAGAGAAGACTTCACAAGAGCAAATACAGAGGGCTAACCACAAGGTGCAAACCATTCATAAGCCTCAATAGAAAGACAGATTAGACTTTGCCAAAAAACATCTAAAAAAGCCAGTCCAGTTCTGAAACAGCATTCTTTGGACAGATGAAACGAAGATCAACCTGTAACAGAATGACAGGAAGAAAAAAGTATGGAGAAGGCTTATAACGGCTCATGATCCGAAGCATACCACATCTGCAAAACATGGTGGAGGCAGTGTGACGGCATGGCCATGCATGGCTTCCGATGGCATGGGGTCACTAGTGTTTATTGATGATGTGATAGAGGACAGAAGCAGACGGAGTAATTCTGAAGTGTATAGGGATATATTATCTGCTCAGATTCAGCCAAATTCACAAAAGTTGATTGGATGGCGCTTCACTTTACAGATGGACAATGACCTAAAATATACCGCAAAAGCAACCCAGGAGTTTAAGGGAAAGAAGTGGAATATTCTGCAATGGCCGAGTCAATCACCTGATCTCAACCTGATTGAGCATGCATTTCACATGCTGAAGACAAAACGTAAGGCAGAAAGACCCACAAACAAGCAAACAACAACTGAAGACAGCTGCAGTAAAAGCCTGGCAAAGCATCACATAGGAGAAAACTCAGCGTTTGGTGATATCCATGCATTACAGACTTCTAGCAGTCATTGCCTTCAAAGGATTCTCAACAAAGTATTAAAAATAAACATTTTATGATTGTGATAATTTGTTACATTTGAGCCCCTGAAATAAGGGACTGTGGATGAAAATGGTTGCAATTCTAAACGTTTCATAAAAATATTTTTGTTCAACCCCTTGAATTAAAGCTGAAAGTCTGCACTTCAATTCCATCTCAGTTGTTTCATTTCAAATCCATTGTGGTCGTGTACAGAGCCAAAATTATGAAAATTGTGTCAGTGTCCAAATATTTCCAGACCTAACTATACAACCCCGTTTCTAAAAAAGTTGGGACACTCCGTAAAGTGCAAATAAAAACAGAATGCAATGATGTGCAAATCATTTATCCCAATATTTAACTGAAAATAGTACAAAGACAACATATCAAATGTTGAAACTGAGAAATGTTATTGTGTTTGGAAAAACACATGCCCATTTACAATTTGATGCCTGCAACACATTTCAAAAACGTTGGGACAGGGGCTTTTACCACTGTGTTGCATCTCCTCTTCTTACAACAATATGAGGTAGGAAGTGAGGAGACCAATTGCTGTAGTTTTGAAGGTGAAATGTTTTCACATTCTTGCTTGATATAGGATTTCAGCTGCTCAACAGCTGGTTTCCTTTGTCGTATTTTTCATTTCATAATGTGCCAAATGTTTTCAACAGGTGACAAGTCTGGACTGCAGGCACGCAAGTTTAGTACCCAGACTCTTATTCTACAGAGCCATGCTGTTGTAATATGTGTAGAATGTGGTTTGGCATTGACCGGCTGAAATAAGCAAGGCCATCCCTGAAAAAGACGTTGTCTGGATGGCAGCATGGTGCTCCAAAACCTGCATATATTGTTCAGCATTAATGGCGCCTTCACAGATGTGAAATTCACCCATGCCATGTGCACTAATGTTCCCCCATACCCTTACGGATGCTGGCTTTTGAACT
Organism: Esox masquinongy; assembly: GCA_016801175.1. NCBI lineage: Eukaryota > Metazoa > Chordata > Actinopteri > Esociformes > Esocidae > Esox > Esox masquinongy. Next base: position 279,095 of record JACXGI010000010.1, read on the forward strand.
GTGCACTGATAAGCCACATGATCCCTCCCCTCTTTAGCCCGGAGGACACGGTGTCCATGACTCCCAAAAATAATTTCAAATTTTGATTTGTCAGACCACAGGACGGTTTTCCACTTCACCTCAATCCATCTTAAATGAGAGCGGGCCCAAAAAAGGGGTTTCTGGATTGTGTGCGCGTGCGTGCGTATATATGTATGGTTTCTTCTTTGCATGGTAGAGCCTTATCTTGCATTTATGGATGCAGCAACATACTGTGATCACAGACAATGGTTTTTGGAAGTGTTCCTGAGCCCATGCGGTGATGTCCACCTATAGAATCGTGTCTGTTTGTAATGCAGTGCCGCCAGAGAGCTCGAAGATCACAGACATCTAATATTGGTTTTCGGCCTCATCGCTTGCGTACAGAGATTTCTCCAGATTCTCAGAATCTTTTAATTATATTATGTACCATAGATGATGACATCCCCAAATGCTTCACAATTTAACGTTGAGAAACATTAATCTTAAATTGTTGCACTATTTGTCTGCGCAGTTTTTCATAGAGCGGTGAACCTCTCACTATCTTCTGACAGACTCATCCTCTCTGGGACGCTCTTTTTATAGCCAATGATGTAACTGAGGTTGATGTTGCCAATTAACCTAATAAACTGAGTTGTTCCACCAGGTTTTTGCTTTCGCATTACACAACGTTTCCAGTTTTTTGTTTCCCCCTGTCCCAGATTTTTTAAAACATGTTCTTAGCATCAAACTCAAAGTGAGCATATACAGCTCCGGAAAAAAATAAGAGACCACTGCACCTTTTTCTTTCCTTTCCAAAAAAGTTGAAAAGGAAAGTTTTGAGTGAGGAACAGAAGCGTTCAACTTGCAGTGGTCTCTTAATTTTAACCCTTCTGTTCCCCACTCAAAACCTTCCTTTTCGACTTTTTTGGAAAGGAAAGAATAAGGTGCATTGGCCTCAATTTTTTCCGGAGCTGTAGTTTTCAAGAAACAATAACACTTCTCAGTTTCAACATTTGATATGTTGTCTGTTTTTCTTTACATTTTACACAGCAACTGAACTTTTTTTTGAATCGGAGTTATAATTTAGCAATAGACACTATAGAACCAAGTAATATTAACTGCATTCATTGTTAGTTCACAGAAAGTCATTTTGTATATCGTTTAGGGAGCTCACCCATTAAGAGATAATACTGCAGTAGCTACAGTAAAACAAGACAAGTGTCTATGCAAATATTTTTCTCAGGACTGCTTGTGTGTGCCATGTAAACGCATCAACTTGTGCAAAATAACTTGACTTGTCAATCATGGAACTTTGGTGGTGTTTGAATGTATAGCCAATAATATGTAAAATAAAAATGGTTCAAACATTCACATCATTTTTTCACTGCAACAGAGAAGGTATGGTAAAATGGAACTAAAAAAAGCTACAGGACCAAAATGTTTTTATTGGTCAGTGTTATTATTAGGGATCGACCGATATCGGTGCTAATAGGGCCTTTCTAGTGAATCCGCTATCGGCCTCTCTCCGATAGTTCCTCTACATATGAGACCCAAGTGCACCCCATAGTGTTGACTGAAAAATTTTCCAGCCGCCACCAGAAAGACTCACCAAGACGTGTGCATGCTCTTGCTCTACTCTCCCACAGCAAGGCAAGATCACTGGATTGAAAAACGAATGAGTTTGCCACAATGACCAAAATGTAACTCCTTTTACAAATATTTGTTGAATTTCTTTTACTAGTAACGTGCCCAGGTCTGCTAATATAAGAGTCTGCTAATGGAATAATTATTTTTTGTTCTTAGGCATCCACATTTTCAAATTTCATGATATCAATTATCGGCAGTAAATATCGGCCCCCCAAATCATCCACAATCTGTATCGGCGCTAAAATAATCAATATCGGTTGATCCCTAGTTAATTTCGGACTCATAATCAGTTCCACAACTTACTTTTCCTTTCTTTAATTTGCCTTTCTTCATTGTCACTCTAAAATACAGAAGTAAAAAGGAAACAGTTTAAAAATTAGAAACAAATATAGATTAAAATACAATGAGTACATTTTCCACTACCATTTACTTCTCTGAGCCTCCTTTAAACCTTGAAATGCTCAAGTCTTATCTTGTTGATGTTAGCAGATAAGTTTTAAGATATTTACATAAATAGCTAGGATTGGCTAATTAATATGGTCTAGAACATGGGTGGGCAAACTAAGGACTCTGGGTTACATTTTGACAAACAAGATGAAACCCTACAGTGTGGCAATATCATCAAATAGGAAATTCACATTAAACCTGTTACAGCTAAATAACTTTTTCTCTACCCTAGGGTGACTATTCAAAAATGCTCAGTGTCAATAGTCCCCTCTAGTGACTGTCCAACATGTTGTTAACAAGTACCCCAAAAAATTTAGCAAATATTTTATAGAAACATACTGTTACAGAAGTAACATGTTGCCGCCACTTCCGCTTACCAGGTCTTTAATTCTCTTGCGCTGCAAACTTTGTGGATTGTCGAGGTGGACGGATGACTCAAAGATGGTTGGTATGGCATCATCCTTCAGCCTTGTTCTATAAGTATTCTTGAAATATGAAAAATCGATTTTTAAATTCTCTAGTATTGAAGAGTCTGCAGGACATGAAGAACATGAAAATTACACAGCTATTATCCATGTAAAATGATTAATGAAACGTTTCAATCGGACCAAGAAAGCAGAATAGTCACAGACTGCACCAGCATCACTTACTGTTTTACATATCACGGAAGGTTCAAAGTGCTTAGCACAAAGTCTGTAGTATCTGTTCAGCTCGTCAGGCATTTTATCTTCAAGATCCTTGCAGTCGCAGTTTTCAACCCAGAGCTTGCATCTGTGTAGGACAGACAATAAAGCAATTAGTAGTCAAACATGTATAACATATACAGTTAGGTCCAGAAATATTTGGACATTGACACAATTTTCATAATTTTGCCTCTGTATGCCACCACAGTGGATTTGAAATGAAACAACCAAGATGTAATTGAAGTGCAGACTTTCAGCTTTCAAGGGGTTGAACAAAAATATTGTATGAAACGATTAGGAAATGCAACCATTTTCATACACAGGCCCCTTATTTCAGGTGCTCAAATGTAATTGGAAAAATTAACACCCATAAATAAAATGTTAATTTTTAATACTTTGTCGAAAGTCCTTTGCAGACAATGATTGCTTGAAGTCTGGAACGCATGGACATCACCAAACGCTGGGTTTCCTCCTTTGTTATGCTTTGCCAGGCCTTAACTGGAGCTGTCTTCAGTTGTTGTTTGTGGGACTTTCTGCCTTACGTTTTGTCTTCAGAAAGTGAAATACATGCGCAATTGGGTTGGGGTCAGGTGATTGACATGGCCATTGCAGAATATTCCACTTCTTTGCCTTAAAAAACTCCTGGGTTGTTTCACAGAATGTTTTGGGTCATTGTCCATCTGTAAAGTGAAGTTCCAGTCAATCAACTTCACTGAATTTGGCTGAATCTGAGCAGACAATATACAGTATCTCACAAAAGTGAGTACACCCCTCACATTTTTGCAAATATTTGATTATATCTTTTCATGTGACAACACTGAAGAAATGACAATTTGCTACAATGTAAAGTAGTGAGTGTACAGCTTGTATAACAGTGTAAATTTGCTGTCCCCTCAAAATAACACAACACACAGCCATTAATGTCTAAACCGCTGGCAACAAAAGTGAGTACACCCCTAAGTGAAAATGTCCAAACTGGGCCCAATTAGCCATTTTCCCCGGTGTTATGTGACTCGTTAGTGTTACAAGGCCTCAAGTCTGAATGGGGAGCAGGTGCGTTCAATTTGGTGTTATTGCTCTCATACTCCCTCATACTGGTCACTGGAAGTTCAACATGGCACCTCATGGCAAAGAACTCTCTGAGGATCTGAAAAAAGAATTGTTGCTCTATATAAAAATGGCCTAGGCTATAAGATTGCCAAGACCCTGAAACTGAGCTGCAGCACGGTGGCCAAGACCATACAGGTGTTTAACAGGACAGGTTCCACTCAGAACAGGTCTCGCCATGGTCGACCAAAGATGATGAGTGCACGTGCTCAGCGTCATATCCAGAGGTTGTCTTTGGGAAATAGACATATGAGTGCTGCCAGCATTGCTGCAGAGGTTGAAGGGGTGGGGGGTCAGCCTGTCAGTGCTCAGACCATACACCGCACACTGCATCAAATTGATCTGCATGGCTGTCGTCCCAGAAGGAAGCCCCTTCTAAAGATGATGCACAAGAAAGCCCGCAAACAGTTTGCTGAAGACAAGCAGACTAAGGACATGGATTACTGGAACCATGTCCTGTGGTCTGATGAGACCAAGATAAACTTATTTGGTTCAGATGGTGTCAAGTGTGTGGCGGCAACCAGGTAAGGAGCACAAAGACAAGTGTGTCTTGCCTACAGTCAAGCATGGTGGTGGGAGTGTCATGGTCTGGGGCTGCATGAGTGCTGCCGGGCACTGGGTAGCTACAGTTCATTGAGGGAACCATGAATGCCAACATGTACTGTGACATACTGAAGCAGAGCCTAATCCCCTCCCTTCGGAGACTGGGCGACAGGGCAGTATTCCAAAATGATAACGACCCCAAACACACCTCCAAGACGAGCACTGCCTTGCTAAAGAAGCTGATGGTAAAGGTGATGGACTGGCCAAGCATGTCTCCAGACCTAAACCCTATTGAGCATCTGTGGGGCATCCTCAAATGGAAGGTGGAGGAGCGCAAGGTCTCTAAAACCCACCAGCTCTGTCATGTCGTCATGGAGGAGTGGAAGAGGACTTCACTGGCAACCTGTGAAGCTCTGGTGAACTCCATGCCCAAGAGGGTTAAGGTAGTGCTGGAAAATAATGGTGGCCACACAAAATATTGACACTTTGGGACCAATTTCGACATTCCGGTACAGGATGACCTTAGTTTCATCTGTCCAAAGAAAGCTGTTCGAGAACTGGGCTGGCTTTTTTACATGTTTTTTTGGCAAAGTCTAATCTGGCCTTTCTATGCTAGAGGCTTATGAATGGTTTAAACCTTGTGGTGAACCCTCTGCATTTGCTCTTGTGAAGTCTTCTCTTCATATTAGACTTGGATAATGATATGCATAGCTCCTGGAGAGTGTTCTTCACTTGGCTGGATGTTGTGAAGGGGTATTTCTTTACCATGGTAAGGATCCTACGATCATCCACAATTGTCGTCTTCCGTGGACGTCCAGGTCTTTTTGTGTTGCACAGCTCACCAGTGCGTTCTTTTTTTTCTCAGAATGTACCAAACTGTTGATTCGGCCAATCCTAATGTTCCTGCTATCTCTCTGATGGATATTTTTTTTTGCAGCCTAAGGATGGCCTGTTTCACTTGCATTGAGAGCTCCTTTGACCCCAAGTTGTGGGTTCACAGCAACAGCTTCCAAATGTGAATGCCACACCTGGAATCAACTCCAGACCTTTTACCGTCTACATATTAAAGAGCTGTAATTCCGAAACCCTTATTCCAATTTGGACATAAATACCCTCAAATTAAAGCTGAGACTGCACTTTAAGCCCATATTCATTATTTAACTGTAACATGAATACATTTTGGTAAACAGCCAAAATAACAAAACTTGTGTCATTGTCCAATTATTTCCAGACCTAACTGTATTTACATAATTTAAATAGCATTTAAATTTATATTGGAATATACCGACAGTCAAGCCGAGGGGTTGGCTGGATATATACGCATGTAGAAAGTTGACCAGTCCTTTTCAATTTCCACTATCTAGGGGTCAATGATGTGGTGTGTCAATTCTGGTGTCCAAAGCATATTCATAATAATAAAAACTAGAGCTGACAAAGTTAACACATGCGAATAATTTAAAATACTTAACGCCGTAATTTTTTTTGTCGCTTTTAAAGCATTTTTTATTTTTGAGCTTCTGCGCCATTCCGTATGAGCTTGACTTTAGCGGGAGCTGACAGGATCACACAACTATCACGCATTTATTGTTTACCAGTAACTTTATTGGCAGTTGACTTGACCTGAGCTCTTCACAGGCATTTTTTTCAATACAGTACAGTGGATATAAAAAAAAGTCTACACACCCCTGTTAAAATGCCAGGTTCTTGTGAAGTAAAAGAATGAGACAAAGATAAATCATGTCAGAACTTTTTCCACCTTTAATGTTACCTATAACGTGAACAATTCAATTGAAAAACAAACTGAAATCTTTGAGGGGGAAACTCACAATAACCTGGTTGCCTAAGTGCGCAAATAAACTAATACTTTGTTGAAGCACCTTTAGATTTTTTTACAGCACTCAGTCTTTTTTGGTAGGAGTCTATTAGCATGGCACATCTTGACGTGACAATATTTGCCCACTCTTCTTTGCAAAAGTGCTCCAAATCTGTCAGATTGCGAGGACATCTCCTGTGCACAGCCCTCTTCAGATCACCCCACAGATGTTCAATTGGATTCAGGTCTGGGCTCTGGCTGGGCCATTCCAAAACGTTAATCTTCTGGTGAAGCCATGCTTTTGTGGATTTGGATGTGTGCTTTGGATCGTTGTCGTGCTGAAAGGTGAACTTCCGCTTCATCTTTCTAACGGACGCCTGAAGGTTCTGTGCCAAAATTGCCTGGTATTTGGAACTGTTCATAATTTCCTCCACCCTGACTAAGGCCCCAGTTTCAGCTGAAAAAAAACAGCCCCAAAGCATGATGCTGCCACCACCATGCTTCACTCTGTGTATAGTGTACTTTGGGTGATGTGCAGTGTTGTTTTTGCACCAAACATACCTTTTGGAATTATGGCCAAACAGTTCAACCTTGGTTTCATCAGACCATAACACCTTTTCCTACGTGCTTTTGGGGGACTTGATGTTTGTTTTTGCAAACTTCATCCGGGCTTGGATGTTTTTCTTTGTAAGAAAAGGCTTCCGTCTTGCCACCCTACCCCATAGCCCATTCATATGAAGAATACGGGAGATTGTTGTCACATGTAGCACACAGCCAGTACTTGCCAGAAATTCCTGCAGTTCCATTAATGTTGCTTTAGGCCTCTTGGAAGCCTCCCTGATCAGTTTTCTTCTCATCTTTTCATCAATTTTGGAGGGATGTCCAGTTCTTGGTAATGTCTCTGTTGTGCCATATTTTCTCTACTTGATGATGACTGTCTTCACTGTGTTCCATGGTATATCTAATGCTTTGGAAATTCTTTTGTACCCTTCTCCTGACTGATATCTTTCAACAGTGAGATAGCTCTGATCCTTTGGAAGCTCTCTGCGGACCATGGCTTTTGCTCTGAGATGCAACTAAGAAAATGTCAGGAAAATCCTACAAGAACAGCTGAACTTTATTTGTGATCAATCAGAGTCACTGTAAATGATGGCAGGTGTGTAATGACTTCTATTTAACATGAGTTTGAATGTGATTGGTTAATTCTGAACACAGCCACATCCCCAGTTATAAGAGGGTGTGCACACTTGTGCAACCAGGTTATTGTAAGGTTCTTATTTTTCATTTTTCCCCCTCGAAGATTTCAGTTTGTTTTTCAATTGAATTGTTCACATTATAGGTCACATTAAAAGTGGACAAAGTTCTGACATGATTTGTCTCATTCTTTTACATCACAAAAACCTGGCATTTTCACAGGGGTGTGTAAACTTTTTATATACACTGTATGTCATTGGAGAGGCATTCATGTCGTGAATCGTGTTTACTCTGCGCTAGTTTAACAACAACAGCCTAAAAACGCATTAGTAGGCTGCACATTCGTTTCTGCAATGGATGCGAGGAAATGGAAATCGCTCTTCTTGCGTACCGCACCCCAGTCTCACTACAAAAACCCATCTAACAGGAATTCTAGCCATGGCTCCCCTAGCTCTGTTGCAGGAATCCACCTGCTAACACTTTGCTTGTAGCATGATAAGTTGACATTACTTAATTTGTTTTGCTAATCTAAGCATTAATGTTTCCACCAAAGCATTTTCTAATGGTGGAATTAGCAAACTGTGCTCTGCATGAATTACTGATTTAATGTTTGTATATAACATCTCTAGCCACCATGGCTTACAGTATGCCATCGCCTATTTCAAGTAGCCTACCTCATGCATTTGGTTGAATTTTGGAAAAATGTAATAGAGATAACTTTATGGAGTATTTGGTTGTGGCAAACATTCAGGAAATCTAATGTTTACAGGCACCCACATGAACCCCATTCTAAACACATTTCAGCCTAACATCAAAGGACAATACCTTGATCAGCTAAGATGTGATTCAATGGGTTAAATACCTGCACACCATGTAGCTGTCCAGATAAGAGGGGCTGATATGAGTTTTATACAGTAGCCTAACATAGCAGTTATTGTCCTTGGTGCGTTAATCAAGAAAACAATATGAGATGGCAACATTCTATTTACATTAACTACATTTAGATTCAGCCAGTTATTGTGGTAAGTTATGGACTGACATTGTATGTATATTAAACTAAATTAAGGGCATTGACAACTTGCATTTAGTTAATTCCAAGTCAAGCACTGTCCATAGTTTGCAATAAAACGAAGTGTCTTTACCATAATGCACTGCTTTTTAAACAGAGAAGTGTATTAAGGGCAAAATATAAACAGATTCTTAAATTGTGTTTAACTACAGAAGATTATGCGATTAATCACGATTAATTATTTTAATCGTTTGACAGATTAAAATAATTAATCAACATACAATACAAAAATACATATAGACTTGCATAACCAGATTAATGACCGATGAAGCGCTAGTTTAATTTTAAAGTCTGGAGATCGGGCTGGCCATGACAGGGTCTTGATCTGGTGGTCCTCCATCCACACCTTGATTGACCTGGCTGTGTGGCATGGAGCATTGTCCAGCTGGAAAAAAAAATTCGCAGAGTTGGGGAACATTGTCAGAGCAGAAGGAAGCAGGTGTTCTTCCAGGATAACCTTGTACTTGGCTTGATTCATGCGTCCTTCACAAAGACAAACCCAGCCTTGCTGAAGCATCCCCAGATCATCACCGATCCTCCACCAAATTTCACAGTGGGTGCGAGACACTGTGGCTTGTAGGCCTCTCCAGGTTTCCGTCTAAACATTAGACGACGAGGTGTCGGGCAAAGCTGAAAATTTGACTCGTCAGAGAAGATGACCTTACTCCATTCCTCTACGGTCCAATCCTTATGGTCTTTTGCAAACTTCAGCCTGGCTCTTCTTCGCTTCTCATTGATGAAGGGCTTTTTTCTAGCTTTGCACGACTTCAGCCCTGCCCCTAGGAGCCTGTTTTAAACAGTCCTCGCCGTACACTTCATCCCAGCTGCTGTTTGCCATTCTTTTTGTAGGTGACTTGATGTCATCCTACAGTTGTTGAGTGACATTCGAATGAGTTGACGGTCATCTCGGTCAGTGGACAGTCATTTTCGCCATCTGCCAGTCTGTAGCTTTGTTGTCCCCAATGTCTGTTGCTTGACCTTGTTCTTATGAACCGCCGTCTTTGAAATTTTCAGGATGGAAGCAATCTGACGCTCACTGTATACCTCTGCCAGTAAAGCCAGAATTGAACCCTTTTCCTCACTCAAAGCTTTTCTTTTCAACTCTTTTGTCATGCTGAATAGTTCAAATTACCTTTGAGGTACTACTTGCACTGTTTTTGCCATCCAGCTGGTCCTATTGCAAGAGGATAGTGATGACCACAGCAGCGGTTTTTATACTTTTTCCTCGCTAAATTAGATTTGGTTCAGGTAATCACCTAATCAGTACCTCATTAAGTAAAATGAGGTGTGCCTGTGTTGGAATTTAATAGACACTGGAATGGAATGGCTGCCATACATGTAGAGATGCAGATTTAAGAAAAATTAGCAGAGCTGTATTTTGGGTGTAAAAGAAAACTAGAATCCACTTCTTCCGACATTACTCATCTCCGCAATGTCAGGCCCGGTAAGGTCTTGTACGCAAGGTTGCCAGATCACTGATAGTAAACCATGAAATCTGCATAATCCTAAAAGACACAGCTCAAATGCTATTTCTTCTATACAACCCTCTGTAAACAGCCTCCCAAGCCCATTAAAAAAATAGCACAATTGTGTAGGAAACCTACCCATCTGGCAACACGGCCAATATGAAAAAGGTTTCCTCCTACGGTCACATTCGCTGCAGTATTTCGTTGGTAGGCTATCTAGCGTATGAGCGCAAAATTGTTTTACTATGCGGACACACTTGAGGTGGTGCGCGATTTTGGGAAGGCAGCCACCTTTGAGTTTTATATGCAGGAAAATCACATATGCACGTATACTTAATACATTTTCTGCCCTCTTCTATTTGCACTTCTGGTTAGATGGTAACTGCATTTCGGTGTACTGTACTTGTTCAATTACAATAAAGTAATCTAAACAAATCCTAATGCCTAATGTTTAGTCTGTGGCGAGGATCGAACCCCAGTTGCATGCATGACAGTCCACTACGCTACTTAACAATGGGTAGCCAGCCAGTCAGTCACTCAGTAAGAGACATTCACTCATCGTGGCCAGCTCTGCTGACATGGTCCGGCAAATGTTTATAATGTTTTTATATTTAAAAAAACTATCAATTTGATCTAAAAGATTACCTTAAAAGTGATGATAGCCAAGTTGCAGCTTTCCCCAAGTGGTTTTTAAGTTAGTGCCAGATTATAAAGTATTTTTTTTGTCATTCCTGGATAACAACCAGTCATTCTTGGATAACAAAAAACCTGTTATCCGTTACCCAGAATGACATGTGTAACAATCAAGTATTTATTTAGTATTTGTAAACTTTTAGGTATAGTTATATCATCGTAATTTACATATTTCTTTTTTTTGCCATATTTTTGCTGTCATTCATCTTGACCCAAATGGTCAGATTGGTTGTTATCAATGTATTTAATTTTGTAATGTTATTGGTCAAATCAAGAATAATGAAATCATATTTATTAATATAGTGACATTTAATTAAAGCTTTAGTATAGTTTCTGATGTTTTAAAGGTGCCCTATGCAGCATTTTCCATCTAAAATATCCGACAATAACCCTTACATACCATCAGTTAACGTAAACAACAGTCTATGGCAGAGTGTCAGGACTGACATTATCCCCAGTGCCTTGGTTGCAAGTACAACATAAAAGGCCGAGATGTTCGGAGGCGTGTACTTCCTTGAAGGTGTGTGAGGTGAAGGCCAATGACATCCTTTGTTTGGGTTCATGTATCCTACACTGAACGCGCCAGAAATGAAAACATACAGAAGCAACGCGAGCATAGGACAAAGCACAGGGTGAAATGAGGGTAAATTCTGCATTTCATGGTGAGAGCTGAAGTTTCTGTGAACAGTGTAGAAGAGTTGTCTACCTTTCTACTTGACAAGTAGGTCACATCACCTCATTTAGTTAGTCAAGGAAAGCTATGTGTAAGTTACTAGATTGATAGAGAAAATTACACTACGTAGAAAATCATTCAAGGCTCCTGTTCATTTAATTTGTATGTTACGGATATGTTTTAGGAAGGTTTCTCCAAAGTCTTTGGTTGAGACAATAAGCTAACATTAGCTAGCTAAGTTGTGTCCAAGCAGACACTCCTTGATACCATTTCTGGCTGGAAAATAGTGTTACAACCTGGTGTTTTTTTGTAACAAAATGTTAAAAAAAAAAACATGCATTGTGGGTTGTTTGATTAAACCTAATGCATAAGTGAATATTGCTCGGAAGAAGCATTTATATTGCCTTTTAGCTAGATTTAGCCTTGTGCAAATTGGTCAAAGTGCGCATGTTATTGTTCCAGCTAGCGCTAGCTAGCTTGACTATACACGGCTCAAAAAAAATTAACAGAAAACTTAAATCACACATTGGGTCACGAAGAACAAAATACATTAAAGATCAAAATCATTACTGTACATAAGGGGTGTAAGGATACACAAAAGTCACGGTTTGGTACATACCAAAAATTTTAAGTCACGGCTCGGTACAGTGATAAAACACATGCAAAACATAACATTTCTTTTAATTTATTACAAAGTTATAAACTTTGCCCATTGCTACTGTTCTAGTTAAAGCCGCACTAGGTAGGATTTTTTCAGTAAAAAAAACAATTACATCATTTTGCAATTACTCACCGATCAGAAAGCAGTTCCACACCAATGCCCGATATGATAATGAGGTTCCGAATAATAATATGAAAAATAGAATTACCTGTTCCAAAAAAGCGCTAACTCAGAGTTCAATGTTATTGTTAGCCTTGATAACGTAATGTTAGCTTAGGGTTCCTGGTTGCTAGCTATCGAGAGTTAGTCTAAGACTTCTTTCGCTTCTTTGCAGTTTTTGTAGTGTATGCTGTAGTAGACAAGGGAGGAATTGGCAGTTTGTCATCCTGGTCTCTAGCTGCCATTCTCATCACAGAGCGTACCGAACCAAACGTCCTGTACTGAATGGTACGGTACAGATACGTGTACCGTTACACCCCTACAGTACATTCTGTAATTTGTTGAGAACAAAATCATCAGTGCCAGTAAACGACATCAATACCTTCGTCATCCAGGAACTGCCTACACACTCTGGCCATGAGGCCAGGCATTGTCCTGCACTAGGAGGAACCCAGGGCCCGCTGCACCAGCATAAGGTCTGACGAGGGGGCTGAGGATTTCATCCTGGTACCTAACCGCAGTCAGGGTACCGTTGCCTAGCATGTGGAGGTCTGTGTGACCCTCCAAGGATATGCCTCCCCAGACAATCACTGACCCACCACCAACCTGGTCATGTGGGATGATGTTGCAGGCAGCATAACGTTCACCACAGCGTCTCCAGACTCTTTCACGTGTCACATGTGCTCAGTGGGAACCTGCTCTCATCTGTGAAGAGAACGGGGCGCCAATGGCGGACCTGCCAATTTTAGTGTTCTCTGGCGAATGCCAATCGAGCTGCACGGTGCTGGACTGTGAGCACAGGTCCCACTAGACAATATTGGGCCCTCATGCCATTGGTTTCTGACAGAAACATACACACCAGTAGCCCACTGGAGGTCATTTTGTAGGGCTCTGGCGGCACTCCTCTGTTCCTCCTCGCACAAAGGAGCAGATACTTGTCCTGCTACTGGGTTGATGCCCTTCTACGGCCCTGTCCAGCTCTCCTCATGTAACGGCCCGTCTCCTGGTATCTCCTCCATGCTCTTGAGACTGTAGTGGAAGACACAGCAAACCTTCTTGCAATGGCACATATGGATGTGCCATCCTGGAGGAGCTGGATGACCTGTGCAACCTGAATGGGCTGCAGGTACCGCCTCATGCTACCAGTAGTGACAAGGACACTAGCAAAACACAAAACTAGAGAAGAATCAGTCAGGAAGGATAAGGAGAGAGCAATTGTCTGTGGCCACCACCTGCAAAACCATTCCCTTTTTGGGGGTCGTCTTGCTGTTGCCTCTCCAGTACACCTGTTGTCACCTATTATTTGCACCAAAACAGGTGACATTGATCCACAAGCGCTAATGCTTCCTAACTGGACAGATTGATATCCCTGAAGTTTAACTGACTTGGTGTTATACTGTGATGATCACGTGTGCCCTAATTTTTTTTATCAGTGTAGTTTCATGTTCGCTAGATAGCCATCAACCAGTCTCTGAAATACGGTAATGCATCTAACGCAATAAATAACCCAGATGAGCTTTTGATTGGTTTAGCTGTTTACTTTGTTTGTTCTGTGTTCCGTAGTTATAGAAAGGGCCCATCAACTTTAACCCCGTTTGAAATGAAAGTCTGTGTTCATTGTTCCAGCATCGACTGTTGGAGGTGACACTGCTTGAGACCGGTCAGTATGCTCTTAGTAATGACAATGTCAGATCCTAATGGAGTTGCAGAACCGATATTTAACCCACTGCTGATAGGTGGCATTAAAGTTGCAAAGTGCACTTTTAAGGTCAATTCTGTCCTTCCAGATGCCTCTGTCTAATAAAGAGAGGCAGAGACAGTTCAGAGCCAGGATAAATGTAGAGGCTGAAGCTAGGGCTCAGTATCATGGAAAAAATAGAGCGAGGTATTATAATGATTAATCAGTGAAGTGAAAACATGTCAGTAACAAGCAAACTTGAAATATTCATCAAAATACGTTCACACTAATTTACAATAAGCCTTATTTACATTAACCAGCCACAATTCACACCAGTGTGGTCTACACATCATATGCCACAATCTTCATTATATGCCTACGTCATGATGAAAGAGCTGCTTGGGTACAGTTTGAGCCAATTTTAAACAAGTCGAAGGAGCAGAAGCCCACTCTCACAACCATCCACTTTTGGCCTGTTACCCAGTATAGGAATAAGCGCAACTCCTATCTCCTGACCACAATGCCCTTTATTTTGGGTTTAAGGAAGTGACCTAGAATTACCGCAAAAATTATAACCCAATCACGAATCGAAAACATTCACTTCTCTGCAACAAAAAAATATTATATCGCAGCCATCCATTGTCTTGAGTGAAAATGATGGAAGCCCACAATGGCAAAAATTGCATTTGGACACCAGCGGACTTCATCTTTCTATTCGATTTATCTACGTGTCTATATAGCGCCCAAATGCGCTAGAATGAGTCTGGTACTGTACTAGGTGCAATGTTAACACCACCTTTCCAGCCTGCTTGTTAGCCAACTTGGCAACAATATATCACCTAACAGTTTATGTCCATCGAGTCATGGACATAAACTGTTAGGTGATATATTAAACTACTCCATAATGTGCCAATCCCAAAAGGCAAACTCTCAGTTTCTCTGCAAACAGGTTGGAAAACGTGTAGCCTAAAAGCTGGTTAAAATGCTAGCTAACCTAATTTCGATTTAGCAGTGCAAACTCAAGTAGGGGCGCCCGTACTTAGCAATGCGAACTTACATTTCAGTGTCCCTTGGAAACCTGAACAATAGCGACGGTGACTCGTTGCTTCTTGTGATGCAATTTGGAACAACGCAAAAGTTCGACATTGCTTTGTTTAACTGATCTAGATGTTGCAGAAATACCGGAACGGATAAGCAAGCGGCTAGTAAAGTACAGATTAAACCGAGAACTCGAACGCACCGTTAGGTTTCAAAATGGATATACCATGTGATCGCTGACGTGGAAGGTGCGTTTGATCACGTGCTTTCTCAAACCGGTGTTAACTAAGTTCCACGATGCAACGTTGCACCGACCTCTACTGGAGACCTACCGATATATACCAATTTAGGTACAATAGTTCCCAGTATACTACACTACTCAAAAAAATTAAAAGAACACGTAGATCATATATCGGGTCTGAATGAACGAAATATTTTAAAAATCAAAATCTTTACTGTATATTGTGTAATTCGAACAAAATGATGTAACAACGTCAGCGGAAACCAAAATCAACAACCGACTGAGTGCTGGATTCAAACTCACACCGAAAATCAAAGTAAACAATTGAAATCACTGGCTGTTCCAACTTGCGGCAACTCATAATGTGACTCAGTAGTGTGTATGGCCACCACATGCCTGTGTGCACTCCCGACAACATCTGGGCATGCTCCTGATGAGACAGAGAATTGTGTCCTGGGGGATCTCCTCCCAGACCTGGATCAGAGCATCAGTGAACTCCTGGACTGTCTGTGGTGCTACTTGGTGGTGTCAAATGCACCGATACATGACTTCCCAGAGGTTCTCAATTGGATTCAGGCCTGGGGAACGAGAGGACCAGTCAACGGCATCAATGCCTTCATCGTCCAGGAACTGCCTACAGACTCAGGCCACATGAGGCCAGGCATTGTCCTGTACCGGGAGGAAACCAGGGCCCACTGCACCAGCGTAAGGTCTGACGATGTGTCTGAGGATTTCATCCCGGTACCAAACAGCAGTCAGGGTACCGTTGGCTAGCACGTGGAGGTCTGTGCAACCCTCGAAGGATATGCCTCCCAGGGCCATCACTGACCCACCGCCAAACCAGTCATGCTGGATGATGTTGCAGGCAGCATAAGAGAATAGGGCGCCAATGGCGGACCTGCCAATTCTCTGGCAAATGCCAATCGAGCTGCACGATGCTGGGCTGTGAGCATAGGTCCCATTAGAGGACGTCGGGCCCTCATGCCACCCTCATGGAGTCTGTTTCTGACAGTTTGGTCAGAAACATTCACACCAGTAGCACACTGGAGGTCATTTTGTAGGGTTCTGGCAGTGCTTCTCCTTTTCCTCCTCACACAGAGGAGCAGATACCGGTCCTGCTGCTGGGTTGATGCCCTTCTACAGCCCTGTCCAGCTCTCCTCGTGTAACGGCCCATCTCCTGGTATCTCCTCCATGCCCTTGAGACTGTACCGGGAGACATAGCAAACCTTGCGACGACACTTATGGACGTGCCATCCTGGAGGAGCAGGACTACCTGTGCAACCTGAATGGGCTGCAGGTACCGCCTCATGCTACCAGTAGTGATAAGGACACTAGCAAGATGCAAAACTAGAGAAGAATCAGTCAGGAAGGATAAGGAAAGAGCAATTGTCTGTGGCCACCACCTGCAAAAGCTTTCCCTTTTTGGGGTTTTCTTGCTGTTGCCTCTCCAGTTTACCTGTTGTCACTTTCATTTGCACCAAAACAGGTAACATTGATTCACAATCGCTTATGCTTCCTAACTGGATAGATTGATATCCCTGAAGTTTAATTGACTTGGTGTTATACTGTGATGTTTGTGTTCCCTTTTTCCTTTTTGAGCAGTACTTTAGTGCCGCATAAATATATAGCTCAAATGAAAATGCACTGAACTGTAACAAATTTCAAATTGAAATGTAAACTAATAAATAGCATTTTCATTTACATAATACAGTATGCATACAGCCTACCAATTTGAAAAAGCTATTGAAAAGTGTTTACTATTTCATTTCCATGGTGTTTCCAGAACACTTACACATTAAAATATATATGTTCCAAAACAATACCGACACAAATGTAAATGGGTAAATAACAAATCATTTTTAATGTTTGCCATTTCATTTCCTTGTTTTGATAGCATGATTTGTCACAGTAATGAAATTAATTTTAAATTGGCAATCGACAACGCTTTTTTATCCATTGTGTGGTTGAAGACTGTCAAAATTCAAAATGCAATCGCATTGCTTCATTTTGCTATGGCATTTCCTCATTCCTCCTTTGTATATGGTTAACTTGCAGTGTACTAATTTTGCTTTGTCTATTCACTGTTTAAATTGTTGAAAAACATTTTGCTACTAAAATGAAAGCAGGCATTTTTTGATATTGGACAAGTTCATTTGGAAACTCACCCATTTTTAGCCCATATGCTCTGTTGTCCCTGAAGGTTCACGTTGAAACGCAATTGCTAGCAGCAATGGGTGGACGAACTTGTCAGTCACAGTCAGAGTTGGGGAGGAACGGATGACAACTAATCCGTTACATGTAACGGATTACAAAACAACAGTAACTCTAATCCGTTACGTTACCAACTAAAATATTGTAATAGGATTACAGATACTTTTGAAAAAAAAGTATGATTACTTTTGGATTAGTTGAAAAAGAATAGGTGCGCGAAATAATTATGACACGTTGCCTGTTTGATTTTTTTATATGTTTTAAAAACATCGTTATTTGAACCAAAATAACAATCGCGCGCCTCAGTTGTTGTGTGTGATCATCATGCGCGCAAATGTGGCGGCGCATAACCAGATTAGTGACTGATGAAGCGCTAGTTTAATTGGTAAAAACAGTCTATCTATGATAATAGAAGTCTACCCATATAAAATGTGATTTAGTTATCCACTCGACGCAACTTTCTCAGAACAATGATGCCTACCTGGTGTTATATATTTTTCAAGTTTCAAGGTTTATTTTTCAAATGCACCCAAAAAACACTGCCAGGAAGAGTTGCACTGAACAACTCAGACAGGAATTGTTTAGAAGATTAGACAACTATTTGTTAGATACCTGTAACGTGGCGCTACCTTCAAGAAAAAAACATTATAAGGAATTCATCACGATATTTAAGGAGAAAAGGTGTTGGGAAGCACTTTGCCAAAGGATGATGATTTGCATTTGACGCAGCCACCGTCCATAAAGGTAGGCCATGTGATCCTGCTTTTGCTTTGCATCTCAGAAAATTGTGTTTATTGGTTATCATTGGCTGCTGACCGCATTTAATTTAAGCTACGAGTGCAGGTGTATAATCACAGTTTATTTCTTTCATTTGCGTTTTGAAAATCCATCGCTGGTGGCCCTAATAATCGCAGGTTACGTTCACGCGGGTAAAAAAATGTATTTGTGTGCGGGTGTTCACGATTGCAAACGTGCATTCGCGTGCCTGGGGCTTTTGCAACGTTTTGACAACGTTGGTGGTTGTGAAGCAAAACATCAGACTACTGCAGATTTAGTGTACGCGCGAAAAGCTATGGATATCTTGATTTTTATATACAACAATGTCAATACCTTGTTTGATAAATTGCCAGTTAATGTTTTGATGCAATTAAAAACATGAATCAAACAAAAACAGAATAGGCTAACGTCCTTTGATTTTGGGTTATGTTCAGATAAACAGCCAGATTCTGGAAGATCGAGGGTTATTGGATTAAATGTAATGACTGAATATCTGACAGACCTTTAGCGTATGTAGAGATGTAGCCTAATCATATTGAAATAGCAAGCAATGATTTAGAAACCCTTTCCAAATGCACTGCACATAACCCATAAGGTAAAATGCAAATTCCGTTTTTGGCCAGCTGTGTAAACTCTAACATTGACTGATGCCGCAAAATGTGTTCACTTGGGTATAGGCTCTTCCTATCTGTTTTCTAATGCCTCTTAATATTAAAATAATCTAAAAGTAATTCAAAGTAATCGGATTAGGTTACTGAGTTTGAGTAATCAAAAAGTTACGTTACTGATTACAAATGTGGACAGGTAACTTGTAACTGTAACGGATTACATTTAAAAAGTAACCTACCCAACCCTGGTCACAGTGATCTAGCTATAGTCAACATGGCATCAGAGGCAGAGTGTCCACCATTCCTCTCAACATAGTTTCACTTACTTATCTGCACTGATTTGACTCTGGCCCTTCTTTCTTCACTTACGCTCCTCTCCTCAGCCTGCCTACTGGGAGAACAAGACAGTACGAACTAAAATATTTCAAAAATAGCTTGGGGCTGACTTGCCAGATCTAGTCATAGGAGGTCAAACTTATTTGTTTATAGTGATACCAGAAGGCATTAGCTGAATGAACATCCAATCAGCTTACACCAGCTAAAGAACTACCTCAGAAAGATTGCCAAAGCAGAGGCTAAACTATACAGCTTTTTTCCCCACACACATCAGAAGAGTTGTGCAACACAACCTAAATATTTTTTTTTTGCAATTAAAATTAGCAAAAGGAAAGACTTTAGGGGTGGTTTAACCTATAGAAATTACACTGCCAAGAGTGCAGCACTTTACATCTTTCTAGGCAGAATCATCACTGTATCATTTCAAAAGCTTTGTATTAGGTGTTGACAAAGCCACATTCATTGTTCTTAATGTTATTCAGCTACCATCTCCAAAGTTAGAGCAAATTAGGGATATCCCCTTTCAATTTTTTCAGCTGTTGTTGATTACTTTTTTCTTGCATGGCGAGGCAGGAACCTTGGACAGTTTGTTTGTAGGAACCTGGACGCACTGAATATCCCATGTATACAACTATTGAAAACCTTGAATCCCATGCCAAATTACAACAGCAATTATTTCACCGAGACAAAACCATAGGGGTAGATTCATGATTTGCAGTGTCACTTTACCTTGTTGTCCAATTTTATTACTTTGATTTCTTTCAGGTTGGGCACCAAAATAAATTCACATTATACAAGGCATTTTATTTTACATGATACATCTAACAGTATTAATTTATCAACTGTGACAAAAACAAAACATTCATAAAACTGTAAGAGTAACTCAAAGGAAAAACAACTGACATGTTTGGCAAGCTATTTTATCATATATTCAATTAATTTTTGAAATATAAACAATTCAAATTTTTGATATCAATAATTGAATTTTTGATGTCAACACCTCAAATTCTTAATATCAAAAAGTGGATTTTCAATACCATAACTTCAAACTGTTGATATCAAAATTGAATTGTTGATATAAAAATGCTATGCTAATACGGCAAGCCGTTATACCATATATTCAATGAATTATTGAGATCAACAGTGATATTTTTTGAGAACTAAAATTAAAATTTTTGATCTCAATAATTCAATTATTGACCTCAATAAATCATTTTTTTATGTCAAAAAGTCTCATTGTTGATATCAAAAATTAATTGAATATATAGCAAAACGGCTTGCCATAGATATGCAGGCACCCAATTTAAACGAAGCGGTTCTATTGGGTCGCTCAGCCTGTGGAAGAACACTGGTCATTATGCTCGTAGTTCAGAAAAAAAATGTAGATACGGCTCCATTAATTGTTAGTGTAGTTATGGGGGGGGTGAATGTTTTCACTTTGACAGTGAAAACATTCAAACCCCGCATGGTAAGTGGAGTCCATAGTGAATATACCCATGCCTTCATTGACACAATGTTTATTTGCATTACTTCAGGTTATCTTTCATCTAAGCATATACAATGAACCGCAACTACGGGTGTCAACAACAGAATATAACTTAAGAATACTGAATGCAGTCTAAAAAGTTTTGTACATACATTTCATGCGGATATTCAAATATTATACAAAATAATCTAGCATGAACATCACCATTGAACACATCTGACATTTTAACAGTCAAGTCGGTGGCCTTTAAAAACCTAATTTGCTTATCTCCCCCAACTCCAACTGGGTATTTAGGAGGGAC
The DNA here is from genome assembly GCA_016801175.1 of Esox masquinongy. Taxonomy (NCBI): domain Eukaryota; kingdom Metazoa; phylum Chordata; class Actinopteri; order Esociformes; family Esocidae; genus Esox; species Esox masquinongy. The sequence continues at coordinate 299,927 of JACXGI010000010.1, forward strand.
CGGCTAATTAATTAAACTGAAAATGACTACATGGAGACTGCCTCATTCAAATGGATACACTGACAAGACCGCATTCCATCTCTGCCACTGACTTGGTAACCAAATACAATAGGATTAAATTCACCTTATGTTATATTAAAGCAAGCGTCACTGTAGGGAATACACTAGCATTACGTAAAGCGGTAAACAGTCTTGGTGGATTAGTATTATTAATCTGTTGTCACACAGACCATGTTTCATACATCACAATTTGTATGAAATATTGCAGAAGATGGGACGAGAAACAGTTTCACAATCACTTTTGTAAAGAGCCTATTTACATATTCATCGTCAAGATTGATTCATCCAACTCATCTAAACATTTAGATCCTCTCTAGGTCTTTGGGATGGTCAGGCAGGTCACCCAGAATGGCAGGGTTCCTCCTGTAGATGTAGGCATTGGCATCATCATCCAGGTTCACTAGCTCAGCCAGCGAAGAGACACAGGTGTCATGGTCTGCTAGCATCCCAGGCAGGCGGCACGACTTGCGCTGGATGCGACAGGAACGACGGACTGGTGTCAGGAACTTCAGATCCTTGATAGCGCTCTTTCGTCTGGATGCACTTCCACATGTTTCACCGTCAATTGTCCTCTTAACACTAGTGAGAAGAGACCTCTGCGGTTATTTGACAGCCATTTTTAGTTTATAAAGTTTTACACAGAGACGCAATGTAGTGCTTTTCCACAACGACCTACAGAAGTGGCTATAACTATATGGAGTACTAACCTTTGCAGGTATGGAGTCGTCTTCACACAGTATTTCACCATCGAGGCTCCCTCTGCTTCAGGTGTTTTCTCCATCTGGCAGTAGTCACTTTCAACTTCCTTAAAATAACCCTTCCTTGCTTTCTGTTCCGAAGCTCCTAGTTCACTTTCATCTTCAAAACAGTCAGAAGTATTCTCAGAGGATTCCTTTCCCTCGTCAAATTTCTTGTTTGGCTTGCTCTCCATTTTCTCCTCTTCCAATTCATATTTTTTCTCCTGTGGCTCTTCTAAAAAACAAAAAATAACCACATTTCCATCCACAGTAATGTTACATAAATTGAGTAAAAACTAATAATGCTACAACTGTCTGTGCAAATGCCTCTCCTGTGATGAAAAGTCTCTCAATATGCACAATATTAGGTGTTTGAGACAGTAACCTAACAATGTTTATCTCTAGAAATGGGCTGTGAAACTCAGTTGGAAATGTAAGATTACTGTAACCCAGAACATGAAAAAACAGTGATTGTAGAGGTATACACCCCAAAGTCGGTACATTCTGTGGTTTTACGATCTGGAACTAAAACAGATTTAATTAGGATCTTCTATAACCGATCTCACACTGGACAAAAACAATTCAAACGGTTGATACAATGTATCATGAGCTGAAAAAAAAAAGCTTTGATCTCAAATTTGGTTCACACATCCGTTTACATCCCATAGTGAGCATTTCTCTTTTGCCAAAAATAATTTACCCATCTGACAGGTGTGGCCTATGAAGAAGCTGATGATTATTACGCAGCTGCATATAGCACGGGGGGTCAACAAAAGGCCACTAAAATTTGCAGTCCATCCCTTACAGAATGAGCCTCAATATTGTATCATTTGAATCAGGAAGGTGGTCATGTGAGCAGATACATTTTACAGTATGTGTTTTCAGTAAATGTGAATTAATTGACCATAAAACATACCCTCAGCATGTGCAAATGGTATCTCCATTGCCTCCAAAGCATCACAAAGATTGACCACAACCTGTGATAATACATAGAACCAAAGGGTTGCATTACATTAAAGATTTCCTAAATATAATTACAGTATACAGTATCTCACAAGTGAGTACACCCCTCACATTTTTGCAAATATCTGATTATATCTTTTCATGTGACAACACTGAAGAAATGACACTTTGCTACAATGTAAAGTAGTGAGTGTACACTTTGTACAGGTGCTGGTCATATAATTAGAATATCATCAAAAAGTTTATTGATTTCAGTAATTCCATTCAAAAAGTGAAACCTGTATAATGTATACATTCATTCCACACAGACTGATATATTTCAAGTGTTTATTCCTTTTAATTTTGATGATTATAACTGACAACTAATGAAAACCCCAAATTCAGTATCTCAGAAAATTAGAATATTGTGAAAAGGTTCAATATTGAAGACACCTGGTGCCACA
>JACXGI010000011.1:0-80887 GCA_016801175.1 Esox masquinongy
GGATGTTTTTCTTTGTAAGAAAAGGCTTCCGTCTTGCCACCCTACCCCATAGCCCATTCATATGAAGAATACGGGAGATTGTTGTCACATGTAGCACACTGCCAGTACTTGCCAGAAATTCCTGCAGTTCCTTTAATGTTGCTGTAGGCCTCTTGGAAGCCTCCCTGACCAGTTTTCTTCTCGTCTTTTCATCAATTTTGGAGGGACGTCCAGTTCTTAGTAATGTCTCTGTTGTGCCATATTTTCTCCACTTGATGATGACTGTCTTCACTCTGTTCCATGGTACACTTATGCAACCAGGTTATTGTAAGGTTTTTATTTTTCATTTTTCCCCCTCGAAGATTTCATTTTGTTTTTCAATTGAACTGTTCACATTATAGGTCATATTAAAAGTGGAAAAAGTTCTGACATGATTTATCTTTGTCTCATTCTTTTACATCACAAACACCTGGCATTTTAACAGGGGTGTGTAGACTTTTTATATCCATTGTATATAAAAACAAGAATGCAATAATCGGCGTTCAGCATGCAATCCTGAAACAATTCCCTCTCTACATGATGTTGGAAAAAGGAGCAAAACAACTCGTAGGCATACTGATAATCTAACCATCCACATGGACTGCTGTCTACATTTGGTAGCAGCAATTCCTCCAACACACAATACGTTCCACTCACTTTCTCCCCCAACGGAACATCTACCTTCGACTCTGAAACTCCATTGAATATTTCAAGGCAATCTACAGCAAACAGAGACACCAAAGAAACTCTTACATTCTTGAGTAGAGAACTTGGTTTACAATTGCAGTCCTTCCGTAATTCTGTGACGCCATGAAACTTGTTTTTTTTTGCTTTTTCAAGCCTTTTTTCCAATAGGCTACACGACATGGATACGCCAAGTACAAAGAGAGAATAATCAAATAGCTAATAGAAAGGTGATACAGAAATAAGGTATGTACACATAACATGTAAATTCCAAAAGTCTGACAGATAGACTACTGACATGTAACCGATTATAAAATGAAATGACCCTGCCTCTCCTTGGACTTAATAAAAAACTGTAAACCCTCAGTCTTAAACCATAAGACTGAAAATAAAAAAGGATGACGCTCCCCCATTTCCCTCCATGTCGCATCATGTTAAATTCCAATGTCTCCCTTAGTGGGCGTTTGCCTCTAGTCCAAATGTTTATTTTGCCCAACTGCGAGGTGCTCACACTGCAGGGGTGGCAGAACAACAAATGCACAGTCAGACCAATAAATTTAGAATTGAGCATCAACAGGTCCTTTTGAATTCATTATCTATGCATTAGCCTACAGCAAAAGTGGGAAAATAGCATGTTGCCTGCAGACTATAAACATTCAGAAAAGCGGATCATCCCTCTTGAAAAAGCAGGTTGGGGAATCCCGCAACTCACTTGAAATGTGGAGTAATTGGAAAAAAAAAAAACATGCAATCGTTAATCTACTAAAGGACTAATATATTTAACAGTAAACAAAAAGGGTTAAAACCAGAATTAGAATAGCTTACGCCGCAAATACGCTACCCTATCAAAATAGATCCTATACAAAGTTGAAAAAATAGTCCAGATAAAACACTAAAGAGAATGCCCTAACCAAATTATCCTCATAAGCATCTTAAACTGTAGCCTACTTATTTTGAACTGAATTGAATTCATAAACATTCCCAAAAGGGGATTGTCTGCATTTATTAGGTTTACATGTTTAAACCGTTTAATATACATACAGCTCTGGAAAAAATTAAGAGACCACTGCAAAATTATGAGTTTCTCTGGTTTTACTATTTATAGGTATGTGTTTGAGTAAAATGAACAGTTTTGTTTTATTCTATACACTACTGACAACATTACTCCCAAATTCCAAATAAAATAGTCATTTATTTGTAGAAAATAACAACAACAAAATACTAATGTTTTAACTAAGGAAGAGTCCGGAACTCAATATTTGGTGGAATAACCCTGATTTTTAAATCACAGCTTTCATGCATCTTGGCATGCTCTCCACTAGTCTGTCACATTGCTGTTAGGTGACATTATGCCACTCCTGGCACAAAAATTCAAGTAGCTCGGCTTAGTTTGATTGCTTGTGACCATCCGTCTTCCTCTTGATCAAATTCCAGAGGTTTTCAATGGGGTTCAGGTCTGGAGATTGGGCTGGCCATGACAGGGTCTCGATCTGGTGGTCCTCCATCCACACATTGATTGACCTGGCTGTGTGGCACGGAGCATTGTCCTGCTAGAAAAACCAATTCTCAGAGTTGGGGAACATTGTCAGAGCAGAAGGAAGCAGGTGTTCTTCCAGGATAACCTTGTACTTGGCTTGATTCATGCGTCCTTCACAAAGACAAATCTGCCCAATTCCAGCCTTGCTGAAGCATCCCCAGATCATCACCGATCCTCCACCAAATTTCACAGTGGGTGTGAGACACTGTGGCTTGTAGGCCTCTCCAGGTCTCCGTCTTATCATTAGACGACCAGGTGTTGGGCAAAGCTGAAAATTTGACTCGTCAGAGAAGATGACCTTACTCCATTCCTCTACGGTCCAATCCTTATGGTCTTTTGCAAACTTCAGCCTGGCTCTTCTTTGCTTCTCATTGATGAAGGGCTGTTTTCTAGCTTTGCACGACTTCAGCCCTGCCCCTAGGAGCCTGTTTCGAACCGTCCTTGCCGTGCACTTCACCCCAGCTGATGTTTGCCATTCTTTTTGTAGGTCACTTGTTGTCATCCTATGGTTGTTGAGTGACATTCGAATGAGTTGACGGTCATCTCGGTCAGTGGACAGTCTTTTTTGCCCTCTGCCAGTCTGTAGCTTTGTTGTCCCCAATGTCTGTTGCTTGACCTTGTTCTTATGAACCACTGTCTTTGAAATTTTCAGGATGGAAGCAACCTGACGCTCACTGTATCCCTCTGCCAGTAAAGCCAGAATTGAACCTTTCTTTTCCTAACTCAAAGTTTTTCTTTTCAACTCTTTTGTCATGCTGAATAGTTATTTTTTTTGCACTGTTGCACTGTTTTTTGCATCCAACGGGTCCTACTGTCTTGCACTGTTTTTGCCATCCAACGGGTCCTATTGCAAGAGGATAGTGATGACCACAGCAGTGTTTTTTATACTTTTCCTCGTTAAATTAGATTTGGTTTAGGCGATCACCTAATCAGTACCTCATTAAGTAAAATGAGGTGTGTCTGTGTTGGAATTTAACAGACACTGGAATGGAATGGCTGCCATCACACGTAGAGATGATGATCAAAGAAAAATTAGGAGTGGTCTCTTAATTTTTTCCAGAGCTGTATATCAAGTAGCTATTTATCAAGTAGACAATTTCTAATCTCATTATGAATTGTGTTTGGTCAGTGTTAAAAACGGAGAAAAACTCATTGTCTAATTGAAGGCCAAAGTTTCATGTATTTGTTGACAAATAAGTTGAATGTTCTTTAAAAAGGAAAAATGCTTTTATAGTAATTGTTAATTTACAAGAAAGACAACATTTACGTATTAAACTTTTTTGCTGTGGTATCGAAATGGGTTTTGAGAATAATTTAATTTCTCTAGACATCCCTAACCTGGACAGTGGGTCTGATAACCAGGACTATGCATGCTATGTTCAAAAAGGAATGTATGAGTCTGCTAAAGATGTTTCATCTTCAATTTTCTGGATTCCTATGTCCTCAGTGAACCCTACAAATTGTCTAATGTTTTCCAACCCTACTTAACCGCTAAACTCAGAAAAGGTCTGCCAAGATATTCAATTAAGAAAGAATTTGGACTATATGGGTAGGAGTCAGACGACACGCAACCATTAAGGATGAATGAATTGTTTCAAAATTCACCCAAAATTGCGGGAGTATGAATAGGCTCTGTTTTTCTATTCAACATGCCTCTGCCCACCACCTACCCTGTTACAGACCTTCACCTCTTTAGAGATCGGAGTGGTAGTTTACAGTAAAGCATAAATAATTAATTGTTTTGAGCTGATACAATGAATTCCAATTCCCTCATAATGCAGCATACTTTCATCAAGGCTGATGGCCCCACCTGAGGTCATGAACTTAGTCTGTGGCAATATGCTGGTAATTCCAAATGGACGGGTCAGACTGCTGATACCAAGGTTACACACAAACCTGTCAGAGTTAGACGCCCTGTCTGCTGGCCAGCCGACTGGAATGAGAAGAGAGGAAATCACTTTCTCTGTTTAAATAGTTTTCACAGTGTACTCTTTCTCTGTCCCTTGCACAAGGTGCTATTTTGCAATAAGAGGACTTTGAAAAGGGTAGACTTAACCACACACTGTAGAACATGAATAGCTTGACAGCATAGGTCAAAACAATGTCTGAGCAGTTTACGCTTCAAAAGACACATTTAATATCAACACAAATGTTAAACTTTTCTTGTGAACCATAGAAATATCTGTGTTACCCTATGTTTATTAATTAAGTCCCCTATTGCCGCCACTTCAAATTTCTGATTAAGTAGACATGATGGTGCTAATGTAAATCATTCTCATTTTGCTGCAGACCAATGCCAAATACTTTAATATAGTTAATATATTTGACTCAGCCACCAAAATTGTAGAATTGTAAAAAAATATATCAGAACTGCAACAATGTGTCTCTGAAATCAGGAGACAGATTAGAGGCCATTGACCAAATCCACTACAACCCAGCCCACTACTAACAAATGGGGCTGGTGCTGAGTGCATAAAATAAGGGGGCAGAAGCTTCAGATCTCTGGTAGAGTTCTTGTGTTCTCAGGTTGTTCACTGAGTTATTGTGCAAAGTTTCCTTGTTTGGTTGTTCTATGAAAGGGTTAGGGTTGTTCCTGCTGAACATTCTGTTCTTCCTCTTACAACAACTTTTTATGGCATGTGGCATAAAAAACACCAGAGGCACACAAAAATGTATTACATTTTTACAATTAATGTACTGTCCAGCATGCCATCAATAAATAGTGAATACTTGTCAATTATTTTCCAATTTTTTTCTCTGAACACAATCAGTCATAGCCTTGGAGACAAAACTTACATCATGAGTCAGAATGTCAGAAACTAAGCAATGTCTTTATTAATCTATACTACAGAAAACCTGGTGCAGGCTACATGATTGCTGGTTCCATGTCCACCTTAACTTCACTAAGCGTTAGCAACATTTTTATGTATTTTACATACTCACATTTGTCTATTACACTATCCTTCTGGAGCCCAGACAAAATATTCCCAGTTTTCCCTCTCTTAACCTGAATACCAACCCTAATCCTAATCTTCTAAACCTAATTTATGCCTACATGTTCCTTTACCAAAAATATAACCTATAAGCCGTAAATAGCCTCTTTCCTTGTCAGGACTGTATTGTAAGGTTTACCTATTATTGTGGGGATGTCTGGACCCCACATGTATAGTAAAACTTGAATCACATACACAGAGGGAGAAGATAAACTATATGGTTAGTGCCACCCCATTAGGCTGACATTGGTTTTTGCAGCCGTTTTCAAACTAGTTTGTTTGCAAAAGTTAAGATATTGTGGCGCAAATGTGTGTTGCAAGCTTGCAATTTTCTAAAGTATTGATTATACAGTAGCAGTTGTATTTGATCTACACTTTCAAGAAAACATTAAAGATACACAATTGCACGTATTATAATGATTAGTGTATATGATTTATAATGACACTGTACAGAGAACTACATTTTGACATACAACACTCATCAACTGACACAAAGGTTTATTTTCTACATTCTAGAGCACTGAGTGGATCCATGTATTAACAGTCTGTTTGTTTAAAGTAACTGCCTAGTGTTGCCAGATGTCGATGAAATATGACCTATACTTATAATATAAGTGAAATATAACCTTAAAACTTTGAGGGACACTCAAAGATCAAACTGTTCTGATTCTGTTGACACTGCTGGCCCAACTAGGAAGTTGCCATTGGAACACACAAGCTAAGGAGAACACATTTCCCAGCCAGCAACCACAACTGAGCTTGCAACTTGACAAGGCAGCCCTGTTCAATGTCCACTATGAGCAGTGTACAACCCAATAGCACCCTCCTATGTTGGAGCCTAGGGCACTGTCAGAATACTAAAATGGTAGACTGGAGTGGCATCTGATTGGATTGAGCAAAATCCATACAGTGGTTTCTCAATGTATTAGGCTACATCATTCTTGGCATTACCATCTGGTGAATGGGCAAGATAAAAATCCAAACCCAACCCAAAAATGTCCAATTAATCTTAGAACGTAACAGCTTCCATAAATCTCACATACCTATTTTAAAAGATTGACTTTAAAATCAAAATCCTGCTTTTTACACTTAATACATGTTTACACTAGAATTATTATTTCTGACTACTACCAATTCAGGATAGGCCATTTTCAACCAAGTAAAATGTTGTCTTGTTTTAGCAGCTACGTTAAGTGAAATTTGGGGGCTAACGAGGTTTCAGTTTAAAACTGGATCAGTTGAAAACTCAATATTATACTGCACAGATTACTGCCTCTAATTTGTATTCATTAGTACATCCTAATGGTTAGATCTGCAAAAAATGTTTGGGGACACTAAGGCGTTCCACTTTTGGAATTTTCAAAATGAACAACAAACTGCAGTCATTTATAAAGACATGATTTAAAAAATTAAACACGATCGAGATGCTGCTTCAGAAACACTAGACGGTATGAAAAAAAAGGAGAGACTATACCTTAACAATCCCACATTCTCTGTATTATGATACAAAACCTCACTTTTTATTCTTGGAGACAGACATGCTGGACGGCACAGGCCTTTTTTGGGTCCCTGTGATTTAAGTGCGCCCGTCATGGTTGGGCAAATATCGAGCTGATTCCCAATCCAAAACCCAGTGACCATACCCATTTCCCACAAGGCCCTCGGAAGACACAGGGTACATCCAGTAGCTGAGCTGTAGAATTCAATGGGGAAATACAAAAAATATTTCAACGATGAGACATTGCCTCCATATTGCATAGCAACTAAAATTAAGTGGTATATCTTTGTTGGCAGGTGTTATGGGAAATCAAACAGGTGAATATAGGTCTATGAAAAGATAGTGTATTAGAAATTAAAATGAAATGGATGTATTTGGCCAAAACTATGTTGACACCCTTACTAATAAGTTCAAGTGTTTCAGCCACCCCCATTGCTCACAGGTGCATAAAATCCACCACATAGCCATGAAATCTCCATAGACAAACACTGGCAGTACAATGGGCCGTACTTTACATGGCACTGTCATAGGATGCCCCCTTAGCCACAAGTCAGTTTGTGAAATTTCTGCTCTACTAGATCTGCCCCGAATCAACGATAAGTGCTATAATAGTAAAGTGGAAGCGTCTAGGAGCAACAACAGCCCAGTTAGGCCACGCAAAGTGATTGGGCACAAATTCCCACAGAGACATTCCAAAATTTGTGGAAAGCCTTCCCAGAAGAGTGGCGGTCATATAGCTGCAAAAGTGGGAGGGCAACTCCATATTAAAGCCCAAAGTTTTGGGATAACACCAAGCTCATATAGGTGTGATGGTCGGGTGTCCACATCCTTATGGCCATTTAAAACTACTTAAGCTTTGACAGGCACACTTTTTAACTGAGACACAAAAAGTAGAGCAACCAATTCTAATAAGCTTTTGTATAGAGTAAAATCCTTGTAATTTTCATAGGAAGTAGTCTGTGTGCTTTGGAATATGTCAAGAGTTTGGTTTCTCTCTCATATAATATTCTGCTCTTCAATTGTGTCTGGTACTCTGACATGTCAAGAAATGTCATATCAAATGGCAGTGTTTCAGGCTGTGCAACATCTCTATGGGCCTAAATGCCATAGTCACAAATTAAGAGATATGCCTGTCATGTGTAAACAAGAAACCAGGCAAGCCTAGTTCAGCCGGCCCGCAATAGAAAGTATTGCCCTCTCGAACCCGGGTCACCCACGCGAAAGGCTGTGTCGCTAACCACTACACCACAGAGCTCTATGTTCGAGGGGTGTCAGTATAGCCTCTTGTGTCTATCCTGAACAAATCCTCTTTTGCCACTGGCCGTTTGAACAGCTTATTAGCCAGTAATAGCCTTTACCAATATCTACTAACTTACTGCACTAGTCATAGGAATTGAGCAATTGCTAGCGAGTCTGCCAAAGCTATTTCATTTCATGGCATAAGAACGTATTTTTTTCTTTCATGGCAAAACAACATACTTTTTTCTTTCATTCGTGAATAACATTGATACAATAACCATCAAGAAAGATGACGATAACTAACTTTTTCATCAAGTGAAAAGACGAGAGAATCGTGGAAATAAAATAAATAAATGTCGTTGTTCACAATAGAATCAAACTTGAGTCTTCCACATGAGAGGCACTGTCTTTAACCACAACGCCACAGCATTACGCATTTCACCAGTCACTAAACTATTGAGCATTGTGTTAAACTGACTAACGTTTCTTATTAAGTTTACCTCCACCACAAATAGCGTCTATGAACTGTTAGCTTTTGCCACTGGCCGTTTGAACAGCTTATTAGCCAGTAATAGTCTTACTAGTATCTACTAACTTCTTAGGAATAATCATAAGAATTGAGCAATTGCTAGAGAGACTGAAGATGAACTGTTCCATGCCAGAAACAGTTGCAATATAACCATATACAGTTTTAGTTAAGGCTCACTATAACGTAACAACTGTATATTGTAGCCAGCAAATGTGTTTGTCTATCCTGACCCAAAACGCATGCACGGATGCGTACTTCGAAAATCCACCAGAAACAGTCGCAAAACAACCGTAAACTGTCTTATTTCAGGCTTACTATAAAGTCACTGGAGGTTTTAGCCAGCGAAGTTTTCGTCTATATAGAATAAATCATAATGCGTACTTCGCTTCGCCTGCGAGTGGATACAAACTCGGGACCTATAGTTCGCATGTCCGTTTCTCTAACCACTACGCTATTTAACAAGAGTCAGTCAGTCACTCAGACACTCAGTCAGTCACTCACTCACGTGACATTCGCTCTTCTTGGTCGGCTCCAACAGACGTTCGTATAGCGGTGAAATAATGATTGCGTACCCGGTCGTCAAGGGCAAGAGTAATTCAATTATTTATTGCAGCATTTGATAGTCTATTGTTCATGATGTTACAGACTCGGTCTTACAACTGGATCTTACCAACTCGATCTCACTGTAAAGTTGGTTGCTAGCGGTTATATACATTGAAGGGCATGTCTACCTAGCAGAGATCACATTTCCACAAGAACCCCATGCCAAATGTTCAATGTAAACATTCCACATTCCTGAGGTTGGCAGACTGTGACCTACTGAGTGAGAATCTAAACACAGATGTTTCTGTTGTTCTCATTATCTAGGCACATTAACATTCAATGAAACATACCTTTATAATACATTTAGAACACTACATTATTACACAGATTCCACACGTTACTCTTGTCAAGCCGAAAGTGAAAACCTACCACGTCGTAAGGTGCTTACTCTTATTTGGCCAATCAGGTTTTCATTTCACTGAGATAATGTATTGCTTAACTGATTAGTTTCAGAGAAGTAATGCTTAAAAGGGATACCTAAAAGTTTGGGATAATAGACTAGATATTTATTGTGTCACACAAAGTCATGGATTCCATTTGCATGGCTCTGTTCTGTTTCAAAAAAGCTGAAGGAAGTTTGTAGTTAGTGTTGCACAATTACTGGAAGTCTTTGGTGGGTAACAGCCAGCTCTTCACAAAATCAGGGAAAGAGCAATTCACAACTTTTGAGCTTTAAGACTAAATGACCAAATTATTAATTGTTATTAATTAGGAGCTCTACTTTCCTATTTTTTAGATGTACTAGCAAGTACCCTCCGAAAGACTTTCATATGTTGCGTTAAGCCAACCATGTTCTACTTTCAGCTTCCTTCCAACTGCACACAGAGACATACAAATAAACATTATCTGGACTGAAACTTGAATGTTGTTGTTTTTGCATATGCGGTGTGGGGGCTGAATTTTTTTCTCTAACGCCGGCAGCAAACAGAAGGTCTGTTGAGCTCATCTGAGAACTGAGGGACTGTTTATCTGTAGAAGCAGGCTTTCCCTCCATCATCCTGCCAATAAAGATGGCTGCACAGGTTGCACTGCACTTCACGCTCCACAGCAAGATAAGGCCTCCAGACAGGTCCTTTCTGCTGGGCCCCACTCAGTACAAAGGGAGGATGGGGAAATATGTGACCAACACACCTGACAGTTTTAAAACAGTTTAACACTTTACCAGTCTTAGCTATTGCAAACTTTAGCCTGAATTATTTTGTTGTTGGATTCATCTATCTGGAATATCTTTTGTGGCTATTCAGGGAACTGTTCAATTGTTCCTATGAAACCAGAAGCTCATCACTTTGTGAATCAGAGAATGTAAATTTCTCTATAAAATGACATGGAACAGTGACTAAATGTTGAAATGAAATTAAACTACACTTTAAGTAATCAAACACATGGATTGAAAAAGTGTGTCCTGCAGAGTTCGTAGAGAGGCTAACTGGAGATTTCCATTGTAAAGTGGGGAGTTTATTTCCGGAGCTGCTATTATTAAGCATCCCAACCTCAAAAAGCACCTGCTAATCAAAAAATGGAAAACGCTGGTCAAAACCAATGCACTTAGGGGAAGTGCTTCTACGGCTAACAGAGACAAAATGAGCTTGCAGGCTTCCAACCCACCAAAAGGAGTCACTAGTGTGAGACATAGCAAGTCAACAATGTCCGACTGCTCATCCAATTAGCTAAGCCCTTTGCGGGACTCAACAGGTACAGCAGGTGGGACAAAACCAGAAGAACCCAGGTTCCAATGGCATGGATGCTCTCAGATGCGGTGCAGTAACCCACCCTTTGGGAGTCCTTAGTCAGCCGTTTTAACAAACAACCATTTTAGTTTGGCTTTTCTTTGAAAGTAAAGGGAAGGGAAGGCAGGGAAGGCAAGCAAACATTGTAATTAATTATCGAGTGGAGGTGGGTTGCTGAGCTGGACAATGTAAACCTGTGAGATTAGCTACGGGGAAGCATACACTATTTGGTTCCTGTCACCTCTCCCGGTAGCTGTGGCACTTTTTAGATAGTGTCAGGCCGTCCGACATTATTCACTTATCAACATCTAGCTGAAGAGAATGTAATGCAAAGTGACGAATGGGAGATTAGCATCAGAGACACACTTTCTTTTGGCCAGGAAATGTAAGCTATTTCCCTACATTGACATCTACCCCACAGGTTTTCAAAGAGATGGATTACAGCAAATTAAACTGTCATTTCAAAGTCGTGCCCATCACACCATTGCCATAACCGATTTTCTGCTATACAGGCTAAATACTAATATTGCAAAGTGATGGTAGCATGTCAGTGATGGTTTGCAGCCATGTCTGAGACAGTGTGAACTTAAATTTTCAGTGTGTGGCCTTATTTTTATATCCTTATGGGCACCTACAAAACACCAAATAAAGACATTTTGCTTACAGTTCAGGGTTAGAGTTAGGGTTATAAAAAACAAAACATTGGGTTATAAAAAAAATAATTGTGAGCAGAATTCAATTGATTTCCATTCACAGATCTGAACAAGAGTAACACCACATCTGAGCGTGTGAGAGAGATTTGTAGAGCTGGTAAAAGGGCATGCCACTAATACTTTGTGCTTGGGCACTTGTCAGGTTTCTTTCTTCCCCCCGACTGCAGGCTCAGAGCCCGGAGGGAATCCCATGGGGACGATGAGTCTCCTTCGGGGCCAGGAAACAGTGACTGAAAAGCCTCAATGCAATTCCAACATGGAGTGGAGCCCGCTGCTAATCTCAGTAAACAAACTCATTCACCCTCTGAGTGACATTTATTTGGATTACCCTTTGGTAGGAAAGGCTTTGATAAAATGTGGGGCAATAAGAAGCTCTAATTGAAACAGACCAACAGATCTGGCCCAGAGGTGCCAAGTTATTAACTGATCTCTAGACAGAGATATTGTCTCTTTAGATGAAGAGGAAAAACCCTTATCCCAGACAACAACCAGGCTGTCTTTTTGGATTCATTGACTGAAATACCAACATTATGAATTAACCATATTGGCACAAAACTCATGCTAAGAATGTGGCCAGTTCAATAAAAACAGATGTGATAGGCTACAGTGATTTCAACTCTGGATTCTGTAGTGAATGCTCACTGCCAAAATATCCACATTCCAGAGAAGTGTCCTTCTCGCCAATGTCAATAGGCTTTTCATAGTGAAATAACTGAGCCAAGGGTTTGAATAACAGCCCACAACATTGTCTCTCTGGCCGGTGTGTCAGAGAAAAGCTTCTGTGGATGGAAAGACCAACCAAGAGGATCACTTCAGCAGAGACAGAAAGAGACAAACAGAAAGAAAGTGTCAGTTAATCAAGGATACAAGTGTCTTCAAGGATACAAGCAAAAGAGTTAGGCAGTAACGTCCAGCACTCAGGAATCCCACACAGTAACAAAATGGCTTTATTGATGTTCATACAAGACTACTTGACCATTGACCTCAACTTATGACAAACAATAATTGTGAATAAATTTCTGCCAAAAGTTAAGTATCATGGGTGTAAAAAAATGTAGGATATTTAGAAAAGTATAGAATTACTCAGTGAACTCTAGAATTAGTCAGTGTTTCTCTTCACTGACTGTCCAGAAAGTGTTTTGGCTAATTCTCCATAACTGTAGTATACAAGGAACAGGAACCTCTACTGGGATTTGTCTTAACCTATGTGCTGCTTTGACTGAGCTGATATTTCTTTGTGTGCAATCAGACAGAAAAAGGTACCTATGTTCAAGTCAATGAGCCTAAATAAAGCTGCATTACCTTTAGAATGATAATGAATAATTTCCAGCAGCACACCACTCTGAATTGGTTGATTGGGAACACTGTCCTGTGTAAGATGCAACCTTTCCGATGGGCCATTAATTAGGTGTCTTAACAGTCACTAAAGATCCTATGAAAGGATTAGATAATATTCAAATCATATCTCCAAAACATTTTAAACTAACATGAGAAACAGATACAGTAGGGTACACTGGAAAAAATGTAGCAAATATTGCCCAAAGGCTTATTGCACAAATGTGTGATCCTGGGTTTTCTTTACACACTACAAGTCTATGGGTTTATTTGTGTTAAAATTCAAACTAGTCTATTTCCAAGCAGTAGCATATTTCTTCATAAGATAAATATTCCTCTCTGAAAGCAGCTGAACAAACAAAGTGGGGTAAGCCATTTAGGGAATATGATAATTATGTCCAAAATATGTAGAAAACGTTACTATTAATATTTATTTTCTAAAATTTTCTCCTCTGGTTTTAATTCAACCAGAGTGTAATAATGGACTTTCCTGCTCTCATGAAAAATGGAGTATGCACCACTTCAGCACAAAATTACCTCTATAATTCATTTTAAACAGAGGTCACTCCGCACCAGTATACCGCCTGAAGTGTGAGAGAGAAGCTGAATTAGACCCTCCATGTTCTGATCAAGCTAGAATGGCGCCCACTTCCTGTGGGTCTTAAGGCCATGTGATTCATTCAGATCTCCTTTAGCCTACCTCAGTCCACCCACTGGAGACCCAAGACACGACGCTGCTCTGCCCACAGACAGAGCCTCCACTCTGGGTTTACCGACTAGTCAGCCTCCATGGAACGGCTGAGAAAACAGCCTATAGCTGGAAACATGCTGACACCCATGATGAGGGCGTAACATTTAGTGTTATTACAGTCACCGCTGTGTTCAGTGTGTTGCCCTGGGAGCATGACGATATAAGTGGCTATAAACATCAGTGAAGCAATAACAGAGTCAAACTTAAGGTGTCATAAAAAAAATGAAATGCACACTGCACAACATAAACAATATTTTCTCATGACCCTCTGCTTCTAATGGAAAAGACATTGCTCACCCTCCCCATCATAAAATGAACTCACAAATAATGATTACAATCACAAATAACAATAAATGTTCTGTTCCACTCAGAAGGTTGAGTTTGCCGACCACCATGGACAAGCTCAGTCTCTGCTTATCTCATTACTACACCATCAGAGCCAGCTGCAGAAAATTATCATCCAGGGGGAAATCTGAGTCTGTAAATGCTAATGCTACAGTATATTCACAATTATATTAAAGGTATGCAAAATATTCAGGTTTCAGTGCCAATGTCCCCCACAACCAATAAGCAATGCATAACTGCATACCGATGACTAACTTCAAGCTCTTTCAAATGGCTCTTTCACCACAATCAAGGGGCATCTAAAATAATTCCACATGCACCCCCTAGATGCAATGATGAAGCTATACTATGAATGCCTGGCAAGTATTCAGATCCCTTCAATTTCTCCACATTTTGTGGTATTATAGACTGATTGGTTTAAATATATATTTTTCCCATAAATGTACTCACAATAACCCATAAAGACAAGTGGCATAGATTTTTTTTTAGAAATGTGTGCCAAATTATTGAAAACTGAAATATCCTTTCATGCTTCAGATGTCTCTAGAACATGGAGTCAAACAGTGACAAATTCAATTCATTGGACATGATTTAGAAAGGCACACACCTGTCTAAATAAAGTGGATGTCAGAGCAGATGTCAGTGCAAAAAAACAAGCGTTGAAGTCCAAAGAACTCTCTGTAGACAGAATAGGGCAGCACAATTCAATAAAATATTGAATTGTGGTTCTTCTGGCCAAAAATTGCATTTATGATTATGAATTACGATTTTCAAAACACATGGGTGTCAGAGTACAAAACCTAACTTCTCAAACCAGATTATAACCATAGCATAGCATAATGTGGTAACTGAATGAGAGAAACGAGTTAAAGGGGAACTTTGTAAAATCCTGCCTTTAAACAACACGACTTGACACCTCCTCGACTTGACTTACCAAATGAGACCAGTATAGTAACTAGCTAGTCCAGGGTGGTTTAGAGTGGGAAGGATAAAACTGTGAGTGTAAAGCGAGTATAAATAGATTACAAACATTTACCGCAAATGTCTAATGGTCATTTTTGCTTGTTTTTATGCTCTGCGGCTAAGGTTCGCACCCATGGGAGAGAAAGCTAAGCTCTGCCAATGCGTCAGATAATTTCTCAGTGCCACCTGCTAGCTTTAAACAGATGTCTTCACTAGCAGTTGCAGTTTGAACTCAACCTCAAAATATTGTAAAAAAAAAAAAAAGAAACAAAAAGATTAAGCCTCACCTGAGGAGATACAAATGACGTTGTGCAAAATAAATCTTACATCGGTCCACTTTACATGTGGTCTATATTGTGCAGTCGGTGGCTGCCACTTCTGTGTGTCGTGGCATACATACTTAAGGGTTTAAAGTAAACTACAAAATTCCTTATACAACCGCTATGACAGACTGTTTGCTATGACTAACAAAGAGCCTGACCAGCATTGGCATACCTACGTTTCGTGGACCAAGCGAAAAAGATGGCAGACAGATGACACGTACCCGATGGAGAAAATGGAGCAATTCGGATATTGCACATTACAATATTGCAATTTCGATCATGACTGAATTAATCTTACAGCCCTACCTCAGAGACTGTGTCGAGGCATAGAACTGGAGAAGGTACATTTAAAAAAGCATTGAAAGTTCCCAGGAGCACAGTGGGCTCCATCACTGTGAAATAGAAGTTTGATGGGAGAACCAGCCAGAAGGACCACCATCTCAGCAGCTCTCCATCAATGAGGTCTTTACGGAGTCATATGACATTTTCGCCCAGATAGCAAGAGAAAAAACATTCTCTGGTCTGATGAGACCAAAATAAAACTATTAGGTCTGAATGCCAAGCGATACACTTGGCAAAAATACAGAACCACTCATCACCTGGCTAATACAATCCCTGAGGTGAAGCATGGTGGTGGGAGAATCAATTATGAATTAGGTCTATAACACAACAAAATGTGGAAAAGTGTAAGAGGTCTGAATACTTTCAGAAGGCACTGTAGATCGCAGTGAAATTTGGGCCAAAGCATATTAATCTTGATAAGCAGGAAATAACCTTGAGGGCTTAGGAACTGTTATCACCAGTTGCAATGTGGTACATTTGAGGATAGCCTACTGCTGTATGTGCATTACCGCCGGGGTCTTCAACCTTCTCCTGTCTAGGGCTTGACTAAACCACAGTTCAATCCATGGAACCCAATTATGTTGTCCCATGTACAGTAGCTAACTTGGTTTGATTCCCATGCGGTGTCAGTACGAAAATGTGCTCTTTATTAAAGTCGCTCTTTATTAGAGTTAGCTAAATTAAACCAAACAACAAAAAGAAAATGCACTATCCTAGCCGGTACCTTCAGTTAGCAAAAACATTTGCTCAGTGAGAGGCAGAAAAAAGACACTAGCAATAACAGACACAATATATTTGATAAGAAGACATGATACAATTTGGTTCCATTCAAATTACACTGTTGCTGATGGAGCTTGCAAAATTAACCTGTATCCATCTAAGCCGACCTATGTTTGTTTTAACAATAGCGAGAGAGGAAAATATTAATATAGTTTCTGATGATTAATTAAATAATTTGTCAATCTATTGTGGTGTTGTGGTCCTCGGCGCGCCTCACCATCCCCAATCCAGGACACGCCGGCACCAGAGGTTCAGGAACTTGGAGTGTGTGTGCCGGGAGAGGGCACGAGAGGCGGCCACAGCTGCTTTCCTGCACATTCGAGGCAGCTAGGAGGACCAGCACCACCCCTCTACACCTGCCTATTGCCAATGGTAATGGGATGGGGTATAAAGGGGAGAGAGGAAAAAAGAACTAACGTTGTTTTGCCGTTTTCTGTCTCTCCCCCTTGGGCAGACTGGACACGGACACCGATCTCACCTCCGAATGCCAGCAGCCGTACCACCTAGTCCAAGATCGGGCACTGTTACTTGTTTTGTTTAATTCACATTGTTTAGAGTTTTCGGTTAATAAAACGTCCGCGGGTATGCACACCATCTCGCATCTTTGCTGTGCCCGCGTTACATTCTATTTAATAATCTACACTAGAGTCCGAAATTAACACCAAACGCAGGTAGATTTATTATAGAAATTATTCATGTTTGCCAGCAACAGACCGTCCCTAGTGCTCCTAGTTTCGCCGCACCATTTACCGTATGGGACATCAGCTACTAGACATCGCCTACTTGCTGTTAGCTCTGCTGCTAGCTACCATTAACCATTAAAAAGCCGTTTTATGGCAACATTTACCTGGAGAAAGCCAACCTTTGAAATGCAAACCCACGGATGAAAAGGAGGATGAAACATAAGGGACTGATCGTTTTTTATGACATGGGGTATCCGGAGGATAAAGCCCCCCGAAAATATGAAAATGGTTGACCCTCCCCCAAGCAAAATATACTTTTAAAACACCCTCCCATGAGCCGATGCAGATTTAGAAGTCGATTGAGCGCATTTGGTCTCAAAAACAAACTCGCTTTCTCAAGAACATGCATACAAATGCATCCTATACTATAGGCCCACTGTAAAAACAACTGACCCAATAAAAGTGGAAATATTAAAACGTATATAGCCTAGATTAGCTTTGTACTTAAAACATAGAATGAATTCTAACTTAAAGATTTCATCATGCCTGAAAATTCAACCCCATATTACAGAGTTTTTACTTTTCCAAACGTCTATAAAAATGACTATTGTAACAACTACAGCACCAGCTGATACACATGGCCTAATAAGCACAATGCTGCACTAACTGCATGCCCTTCTTGCAGCTAAAGGGAGAGAGCGCTAGTTTCTATTATTATTTATTGTTGTGTTCATAGCCTGACTACAAAAATCAGAATTTAAGGCCCCGTCCAGCCGTGATCGGGTTTGGGCTGAGAATGAACTTCCTACCTCGGGGTCACAAAATCTTTGACTGCAGTTTTGCTGGCCTTCATGTTACTAGCCTTTCCTCCAGAACACTCAACCCCGTTGAGCACAGACAGGATTCAGATTTAGCTCACTGAACCGGTATTAAACGTGATTTGTCTGTGCAGAGCAAGCCTGTGGCGACCTTCCTATAGTATTAATTTACAATAAAGTCAATGACACGATGTACAAGTTCTGCACGGAGTTGTGACTCTTCTTCTATTCCCTTGTCCTGTTCTTTGTCATCCTTTTCCACTATATGTAGCAATGTTTATCCACTGACTCGGTGCCGTTGTTGAGAACAAACAGTGTCCATAATAAACATCTATTAAACAGGAATGCCATAATCGGCGTTCAGCATGCAATCCTGAAACCATGCCCTTTCAACATGACGTTGGAAAAAGGAGCAAAACAACTCAGAGGCATACAGATAGACTAACCATCCACATGGACTGTTCTATACATTCGGTAGTAGCAACTCCTCCAACACAATACGTCCCACTCACTTTTTCCCCAATGGAACATCTCCCTTCGACTCCAAAAGTCCATTGAGTATTTAAAGACAATCCACAGTGAACAGGGACTGCAAAGAAACACTTAGGTCATGATAGCGGGCCTTCTGTAATGTTGCAACGCCATGAAGGTTGTTGAATTCTCTTTTTATTTTTTTTAGCTTTTTATAGCCTTTTTCCCACTATTATATTGCACTATATCCATGATCTGGATACACCAAGCACAAAAGGGACTTGTGAGGGACTGATCGAATAGCCCATAGAAAGTTGACAGAAATAAGGTAGTCAATACATAAATGTCTGACAGATAGGCCACTGAAATGTAATGGATTATAAAATTAAATGACCCTCCCATGCACTTAATAAAAAAACGTGTAAACCCTCCTCAAAACTGAAAGTGAAATAGCATGACCCTCCCCCACTTCCCTGTGTCTTATGTAAAATTCCGATTTCTCCCAAAAAAAGAAGGTTTTGTGAGAAATCAAGAGACTGGCTACTAGTGATGGGAAATCATGGCTTTCTAAAGCATTCGAGGCTTGTGTCAAATTGGGCCGAAAAACTGTTAATTCTCGTGAGGCATTTAAACAGCAGTTGTGTCACCTGCTGGTCAGGAATAAATATCAAGTGTAATGTTTATATAGGTGTCTTTTTCCATAGCATCCTACATAACTTTGTGGCGCAGAGGACAAGTAGAGGTCGGTGTTTGAAAGTCTCAGGCACCGAACAACCATAGAAGCCTGCATTTACAAGAGCCTTTGGAAAAAGAACGTAATCTTGCATTTTGCTGTATGTCCATTCATGGCAAAAAAAAGTTGCATTCATTTGCCTATATGCCCCAACTATATTTGAGGCTGAATTCTTTCCTTCTGTAACTTCACAATTATTAAAACTAAGTGATTACCAGTTATTTGTGGGTTTGGACATGAATGCTGTAGTGAACAACCTCGATAAACCTCGTCAAATCTGGCAAGCTCTCTTAAACTTAACTGATGTGTAGAGGATACATAATCCATTTACTAAAGACTATACATTCTTCTCCACAAGAAAACTTTCTCTCAAATAGATTACATCCTTATGTCTTCTGGTTTGCTGCCTTCGGTACACTCAATAGAAACCTTGCCCAGACATCTCTGACCACATCTCAGTCATATCTATTTTTTTATTACAGGCATATCAACAATAGGGCTTCTAGATGGAGGTTTAACACCTCCCTTCTAAAAAAACAACAAATTTATAGCACAAGTAAGAACTAAACTGTCTGAATTTATAACTATAAATGAAAATAGTGTCACAAATATGACAATAGCTTGGGCCTCCATTAAAGGTTTCATACAAGATAACGCAATATGGTTCAGTTCTCGCACACCTAAAAAAAAACAGCTTCAACAGATTTCCATCTTAGAAGAAAAATGTAGTGGTATGGAGAACGACCT
The DNA here is from genome assembly GCA_016801175.1 of Esox masquinongy. Classification (NCBI taxonomy): domain Eukaryota; kingdom Metazoa; phylum Chordata; class Actinopteri; order Esociformes; family Esocidae; genus Esox; species Esox masquinongy. The sequence goes on from JACXGI010000011.1 coordinate 19,833, forward strand.
AAAAAGGAGCTTCACTGTATCAACAGAAAATGAGCTCAAGACCAAACAGGTGGAATTGAATGATCTATTAATTAAGATACAGGGCAGAATATAGGATTCATGTAACCAAACATAAGTTTTATGCGGAAGGCAGCAGACCAAGCCATCTTTTGACAATAATTCTCAAACAAAAACAAACTAAAAGGATTACACCAGCGATCAGGTGTGTTGAACATGGGGTACTATCGTCAAGCTTTATTAAGAGACGTCACGCTGCAGATTATATTTGCTGGCTTTTACACGTACCAGCATGTGGCCTGTTAATTCTGAACGCTGAAAAGGCGCTTGACCATCTTATTTATTATGGCCATATTTATGGAGGGTTCTAAAATAATTTAAGTTTGGAGATAAGTGTATTAGTATGATTAAAACTGTATGCTAATCCTTCAGTCCGGGTGTGTGTGAGAGGAGGCTTTTCAGATTTATTTGACATAAACAGGGCACACAATAAAAAATGAATGATAAAAATAAATTACGGTAAATCAAATGCTTGATTGAAGATGTGATACTAAAAACTGACTACGAATATTCCTGATGCAGAAATTACAAATGCAGTGTTGCCAGTAGAACAATACCTAAAAATGTAATCATTGGGACTCAAACCAGGGTTGCTAAAACAACTACTGGTCCATCCACAGCTCTACACGTTGAGCTATCAGCCAGCTGATGTCCCTAACAAAATTGTGAGACAATTCAATCCACAGTCTATGGTATTGAGGATACTCGCTTGTTATTGATCATGGATGATGTGTAGCAGAAACGTTTTGACATTCACCGGTTTGTAAATTTGATTAGTTCTTGATAATTAGAATGTACTATAATTTAGGCCTAGTCCAGACATACATTTTATAAACAGGTTATTTTTGCCCTTTGTTCTTAAAAAAAAAAAAACCTGTCCATACAAGCAATGTTTTAAAAAAATCTCTGTCCACATGAACACACAAAAACACACTGTCAAGCATTGTCAAAGAGTATGCCAAACCAATTACCGATGATATAACCCTAACCTTAAAGCCATGTTGGCCAATCAGAAGCCTGAAATAAAGTTATTACGGTTTCCAGTAGGCTAACAACAATGATGCGAGTTGGATGTAGCAATGAACTCTGTAGCACATTTTGACACCTCTGTTCCACAATATACAGGTGTGCATCTCAAAAAAATTGAGTATTGTGGAAAAGTTTATTTTTTTCTGTAATTCAAATCAAAAAGTTACACCTTCATATATTCTAGATTCATTACACAAAGTGAAACTTTTCAGGCCTTCAATCTTGACAATTACGGCTTACAGCTCATGGAAATCAAAAATCCTGTATCTCAGAGTATTAGAATGGAAAATTTATAATACAGAAATGTCGAGCTGAGAAGAGCTCTAATTAGCTAATTAACTCAAAACACCTGCAAAGGGTTGCTAAGTATATTAATTGATGCACTCAATACTTGGTCGGAGCTCCTTTTGCACGAATTATTGCATCAGTGCGGCGTGGCATGGAGGCAATCAGCCTGTGGCACTGCTGAGGTGTTATGGAAGCCCAGGATGCTTTGATAGTGGCCGTCAGCTCATCTGTGTTGTTGGGTCTGGTGGATCTCATTTTCCTCTTGACAATACCCTATACAGTAGATTCTCTATGGGGTTCAAGTCAGGTGAGTTGCCTGGCCAGTCAGGCACAGTAATACCATGGGCCGCAAAACAGTTACTAGTCATTTTGGCACTGTGGGCAGGTGCCAAGTCCTGCTGGAAAAGGAAATCAGCATCTCCATAAAGCTTGTCAGCAGATGGAAGCATGAAGTGCTCTAAAATCTCCTGGTAGACGGCTGCATTGATTCTGGACTTGATAAAACACAGTGGACCAACACCAGCTGATGACATGGCACCCAAATCATCACTGACTGTGGAAACTTCATACTGGACTTCAAGCAAATTGGATTCTATGCCACTCCACTTGATTGCCTAATGAAATGCAAAATGTACTTTCATCTGAAGAGAGGACTTTGGACCACTGAGCAACAGTCCAGTTCTTTTTCTCCTTCGCCCAGGCAGGGACGTCACTAGAAATTAATGGATGGGGGGGGCTAAGCCTCGTTTTGGGGGGTCTGGGCATACTCCCCAAAACATCGTTTCATCATGTATTTTTAGAGTAACAACGGGGGTAACATCTAACAAAATAAGGTTATTTCTGGACAAGGTCGGCTAAAAGTATATCTGTCTCATAGTTTGTGTTAGACACTGATCTAATATGACTTAAATTCTATCCAAATAAAGAAATTAAAGTCCACTCTGTCCTCATCCATCCAACACCAACAAAAGGCACAAAAAACAGCTGTATGTAGCCAAATTACTTCTGTCAACTATAGTTTATAGTAAATGAACATATACATACAGTACATATTCTGTTTCAAAACGAGATTTTATATTAATTCTGAATCATTTCAAAACAGATTTAGTCATTAGCCCATTCATCTCGGAATTAAGTCATAAAAAAAAAAAAGAAAATCGATCATAATTAAAAAAATAAACATTTAATAACCGGATCTCCCTTCCTCTGAACAGAATACATTGCAATACGTTAACCTCAAGCCAAAACAAAACACAAATCTGTGAAACAGGCACAGTTATGCAACTGTGTTCTGTTGAACCGAAGAATTGAACATAACTAATCTCTAACATCTTATACTGAGTAATCATTTGATGAAGTCATCAATGTTTATGATGATTATTAGTGACATACAAATGTTAGCTAGCATATCATTAATGGGAAATTAATATTTTCAGTAGTTGGTTGCGACGTAGCTACAAAATATGACCCACTATTATCAGCCACCGTCCCCAACTATTGGCCACCTTACTATTTTGTGGAATTACATTATAATTGCTATTTATTTGTATTAGAAATGACAGATATTAGTCTTCTCTGAAGTGTCTACTAGAAAGTTGTAGCTAGCTTTCTTGCCCTCTGGTGAAGAAAAAAAAAAGACTGATCATTTTGATATTACATAACACCTGGTCCGTTGCGCAAGTCGAATTTCACGAATTGCAACTTGTTTAAATATCCATACATACATACATTTTTAAGAGCTCAAAAAATTGTTTTAACCTCCACACATTTCTATAAAAAATGGTGGTGGGCTAGCTGAAAGTGTATTTTGATTAGCAAAACATACTGTTGCTTTGCAGTGCATTTACATTATGAATTTGAGAGGTTTTACTTCTCTGACCACTAGAAACTTCCGATAATGGGGGTCGCCGATAGTAGGGAGATGTAAGCTACTATTTATAGAAGAGAGCTTGCTTCAGATGAGCGAGTTACGTTCAAAGCATCAAACTCAATCAAACATGCTGCCAAATGAACACGATTCTATACAATTTCTATACAATTTGTAAGAAGTTTAGATGCAATGGAACGGTTGACAAAAAAAGAAATCACAGAGGAAATATATTGACTGATATATTGATTTATTTAGGGGGGGCTAATTCATATTTTAGGATGGCTAAAGCCTAAAATAGGCCTAGTGACATCCCTGCGCCCATGTAAGATGCTTCTGACGTTTTCTCTGGTTCAGGAGCGGCTTGACACTAGGAATGCGACACTTATTTCCTGGACACGTCTGTGCGTGGTGGCTCGTGATCCACTGACTCCAGCCTCAGTCCACTCCTTGTGAAGCTCCCCCAAATTCTTGAATCGGCTTTGCTTGACAGTCCTCTCAAGGCTGTGGTCATCCCTGTTGCTTGTGCACCTTTTCCTACCACACTTTTCCCTTCCAGTCAACTTTCCATGAATATGCTTTGATACAGCGCACTGCGAACAGCCAGCCCTTGTAGCAATGACCTTCTGTGGCTTACCCTCCTCGTGGAGGGTGTCAATGAATGTCTTCTGGTCAACTGTCCAATCAGCAGTCCTTCCCATGACTGTGGTTTTGTGTACTGAACCAGACAGAGATTGAAGGCTCAGGGAGTTAATTTGCTGATGAGAGCTCTTCTCAGGTTGAAATCTCTGCTTTGTAAATTTTTTATTCTGATATTATGAGATACTGTATTTTTGATTTCCATGAGCTGTAAGCCGTAACCATCAAGATTGAAACAAAAGGCTTGAAATATTTCACTTTACATTTCATGTAATAAATCTGGAATATATGAAGAATTCAATTACGGAAAAAACTTTTCCATGATATTCTAATATTTTGAGATGCACTTGTAGTGGGAGAGTAGGTCAAATTTATAACATAAATAACCATAAGAGCTCAGAAGCTAAAGCAGCATCACAGCTAAATGATCTCAGAAATGATCACAGAAAACAACAGAAATTGCTTCTGAACCAAGCTGCTTTGAATCTTATTTCACAAAAATAAACACCCATATAACAGTTCATACAAAAAAAAAAATAGTACAGTTGTGGCATGCCGCATTAACTTAACCTATTCAGTGTGACTGTCAATTTGCAATGGCACATTTAATGGTGCCAAAAGGCATCGTCAAGCAGTATCATGATAGCTTACTTTGACATAATGCTGAGGCTGAAGAGGCACTGTAGGGCTGTGACAGTGGTAATGACACAGTGCTATGCACCGCAGCGCCCAGCTAACCTGAGCGTGCTGCTGTATTCTGCCAGCTCTTCATCACGAGAGCCCCCTCCCCCCAACCAGTCTCTCTCACCTCTGTTGCACATCAATAACAGGAGAAGAGCACAGGGGATGAGGAGCTACCAAACAATGACTACTGCCTGCTTTCTCCTAACAAGCACGCTGAAGATGCTGTCAGCAAATGTGATTTCATGCATAGTCTAAGTAAAGGCTTGAATCAATGCGTTGCTTTTTTAGAGACATGGAGAGAGTGGAATGTTTGAGGGGTTTTTGTCCCTTATCCTTTATTCGCAGCTTATTATACCTTTGAAAGTCTTTGTAGAAAACAGTGGGTGAACAACGTTATAAGAATACAGTTAATGAAAACGTAAACATTTCTTTTAGTTCTAATTATTCTTGCTCTGATCAAAAATGACCAAATGACCAAATCCACAAAACAAATGAAATTTCAACATGATTGATTTAACAAACATTAGGAATATATGACCCGAAATCTTTTGTAAAGGTCTGAGGTAATTACACATTCATCAACATAGTCAATCAACAAACATTAAAATGTAACTATTGGTTTATGTATTATGTAGACAAAGGAGAAAAAGTCACATCTCGTTGATGAATGTCAACATAAAGTCGAATGGGAGAACATTCAACAAACAATCCAAAAATATATTCCATGAAAATTGCAACAAAAAACGATATAAGTTAGTGCTATTTGTTCTACAAAACATTCCAAAAGGAAACAGCTCAATGGCTGTATGAAGAACATTGAGGATGGATTAACAACACTGTTAATCTTTCTAAATAACACTGTGAAAAGAATACAAACACACAGAATACAAACCTTCTGAAAGACAATGTTTTGCAACAAAAAACACAAAAGAGGAATGAATACTCATTTTGGCTTAAATGCAAAGCCTTATATTTGGGACTAATCCATCTCCCGAGTAAGAATGGGGGTGGCATCATCATGGTATGGGTGTACTTGACACAGGGAAACACTGGGCAGTAAAACATTTAAGGAATAAAAAAAAAAAAAAAAAAACAATGGCGCGGAAACCTTTAATACCCACTGGAACCGGAACATGGATGTTTATGTGGCAGCAATGCAGTTAGAAGAGAGAGGATGAAAACTACTTAAGATGCACATAGCATTTGGACAGTGGTCCAAGGGGAGACCCATTCATATTGCACTGGTGAAAAGGTAGAGACACCTGTGTGGCTGGGATACTGGAGGAGATCCTAACAATGAACCCAGCTACAGAAGATAGCTTTGGCTCTGTTACTCCCAACGGAGAAGCCACTAACGTTACTGGGCTCACGATGCAATGATAGAGCTAATCAGACCTAAGTAGACAGCCCTTAGAGAGAAAAGAGTAGGTGTAAAGATCAGCTAGAGCTCAGTGTGGGACAAAGACAAAGTACCATCTGAGTGTTTCCCTTGGAAACGCTCTCTTCTAAATGTTTTCACCCTGCCCTTGCTTCGGGAACCGGACCCGCGGAAGATCACACCTAAATGGCACATCAGCTGCTCAGTTTCGTTAATTCGTCTCAAACCACCAAAACATCCCTTCACAAAATACTCTCTTACACAACTACAAAACCATATCCCTGCACATCAATTAACTCCTATATTCTCACACAACCAGACATGAAATGGAGACGAGACATGAAACAAAATGGTACTAACGCCTTGAGTGAAAAAAATACTGCATATTTTTTGTTCCTTTAATGTGGTTTGATCCCAAAACATGAGAATTTAAAATAAAGCCCACAGGAAGCCCTATGTGCCATTCTGTATTTCTGGAACCTTACTCTTGCTAAGATGCAGAGGGACCATGTAAACTCCAAGTAATATCCTAACGCTCTCTTCAGTACTCAATAATCAGAGCAAAGGGCTGGAATGTAACATACAGTTCTTAAGTCCATCTGTAAATATATGCAGAGCTATTTATTACGGCAAAAGAGGACAAGAACAAATGTGCATAGCAAATCACTGCATAGTAGCAAAAAGAGAATTGTTTCAGGGGATTAAAATAAGGCCCAATTTATTTTTAAGTTCCGGGTAGCGAATCACATTGGCTACATCTCCAAGTGGAGCAGATGAGGGATTTGTAAGGATAATCCAACCAATATGCAAATGTACGTTGCTTACAATGGGCGCAGGTGATCTGCATGATCTCTGTTGAACGTTGGGGAGTATACTGTTCGAGGAAAAGTGTCAGGCATGGATAGCCCGACCACCCCCGATTTGATCAAGAGGCTCATTTTGTTGGAGCGAGGTGGCCCCACACTGGGAAGACAGAGAGAGTACCGGTCTGGAACAGCCCACTCCTCGCCCAGGGTCAGCACACTCTGCCCTATCACATCTGAGCCTGTACCAGAAGAACTATTAAATGTAATGAGAATTGATGGGGGTGTTAAAAGTATTGGCAGCACAGTCCAGAAGGTGTTCCCTGAGTTCTCTTTATTAGCCTGTAAACAGAGCTCTGGTCTCCAGTCCAAATGGACTGCATTGATCAGCAGGTCAGACAAGGTTGGCTTTGGCTCTTTAATTGCCTGTGTCACTCCTCATTCTCACCCCAACAGCTGTCAATTATCTCCCAGGTAAGCCAGGGCCAGCCACACTCATTGCAGTTCAAAGGCAGGCTGAGGCATGACTGGAATACAGCGAACTGATGTGGAGCCCAAAGCGCCACTTTATCAACTGCAAAATTCAGAAAAACGGTAGAATTCAATAGGAGGCATTAGTTACAGGCTTACTGGAGTATGAGACGACTTATTTGTGCATAGTGCATTCAACAGTCTGTCCTCTCTAATTTATCGTCTTCTGGTGAATGGGAATCAGTTCAGTTGGCAGAACAACCGAAGTAATTTCCTTGATCAAAGTCTCATGACAAGACACAAATCTCAGAGCCAAAGAACTGACACACTGCAATGAGTTATGTTTCTCATAATTGTCCCATTTAATCTCTAAGGTATTTATAAAAACCTACTGGGTCCTTCAGACTACTGCTGGGGTAACACAATACAGAGCTTGATTGGCTATTCATGAACTAGACCGATGTGTTCTATACTTGACAGGACAATTTACCTCAGTTCACAAGTACTGCCAATCATCAGGTCTTGATGTTCACATAAATTGAGAAAAGAGTGGATCTACGTGGCAGATGCCCCCCCCATTGAGACATATTGTCTATGCAGAGGATAAATGGCAGCTTTGTGTAGTCCAGCTAAGCATGTGCCAGACATGAAAAACAGTATGATCCACCTTCCATTTTACATGAGACATCCCCCAGCTCACCAGCAAAGTGGGCCCAAGCAAGACAACGCAGATAGACTAATTAGAAGTTATACACGTACTTATGGTGCTTACTCATACTCAAAGTGACTCTCTGAATTTAAAGACTGAAATGTCATCACTACACTCCTGCAGAGAGAGAGCAGTGTAGAGTGTTTGTCACATTGACCTTTTGGTCTCCCTCCTGTTTTCATCCCGTCCTTGTTCTGCACAGGAGGCCTATCAGAATGTCGGGCCACATGGCTGAGAACCGTTTAACTGTGCCTCCCAACATTCATAGCACTCAGCAGGAATATTCATGGTGTTAGCGCATGAAAGCAGTGAGACAGATGTCAAAATGTCACATGCTTTGTGAACAACAGGTACTGACTATAAAAAAAAATTAATTTAAAAAAAGGACACAGGGAATATGTAAACAATAAATAACAGTAATGTAAGACAATAGACTGGCTATAAATACAGAGTAAGAAAACTAAGTCAAAATGCATGAAAAACCCACGTAAATGTATAAAAAGGCATTGAAAAAGGTAAGTTGATTACACCTGTTGTGGTGTTAAGTAATGGTGATTCAGACATCGTTATGTAATAAGCCTTCTGACCATAGGCACTGTAAATTTGCACAGGAACACAATCTTAGATTTGCAAAATGACAGCCCCTTTAACTCAGTAATTAATATTAGAAGTGTCAAGCATACCAGTAGTTATTTTTGCAAACAGTTACTATTGCAAATAGAGCACTTAAATTTTAAGAGTTAAGTGGCAAAGATACAGTATCCTCTGGAATTATTGGCACTTTGGATACATACGAACAAAAAAGGCATTGAAAAAAACATTATTGCTGATCATCAGCTGGATTTAACATTATAAGTATAATTTGCATCTAACCTTTAACTGAGCGAAAATCATCATCAAGTAACAATTGACTGGGGTAAAAAAATGAGGCAACACGCAGGCTAAACTCCCTTAGTCATCCATCAACACGGGATGGGCCAGAGAACACGCAAATCAAGCAATGGCAATAAAATGACAGCTAAAAGCCTGAAAATTCCCATATCCACTATTATATCAATAATTAAATCATGTAAAACAACAGTAGCTGTAATCAATCTGCCTAGAAAAGGATGCATGCATATTGTGCTCCCACAAACTGTAAGGTTGGATCAAGCGGCAAAAAAAATCTCTATCACAATTTTGCACAAGTTGGTTCCATGTTGGGGGGTAACAATGTCTCCAAAACTACAATTAGACGCCACCTCTGTGTCAGCAAGTTATTTGGAAGGGTTGCCAGAAGAAAGCCTCTGATGTCACCAAACCACAAACATACGCACCTGGAGTTTGCTAAATATCATTACAACTTGATTTGGAGCCAGGTTCTATGGTCTAATGAGACCAGAATTTTCAAGAAACTCAGAGGTGGGTTTGGATTAACAAGAACCATAGTCATGCAGTGAATAACTTAATCCTCACTTGGGCTGAATGATTAATGACATTATGATCAAAATTGACATGCAATATCCAAATTCACAACTTTAATGATTTTCTTCACTCTGACACTGTTAATACAACAGAAACGTAACTACAGGACCCCCCCCCCTCCAATGAAATGTGCTAGGCCTCATTAATTCACCCTCCACACGCACAGAGGAGGCTCTCTCAGTCTTCAGACGATGCAGGTTCTGACTTAGATCTAATAGTCAATTTTGTGCCCAAGAAGGTTGCATCTCCTGTGGACAGAATTCCCAAGCAGTATAGCCATTGATGCCTCCATGTCTGTCCTTAATGCTTTACCAAAAATTATTTCCTTCAGCCGGAGTGGCTGTTGTGCCCTGAACTGCTTTTTTTAAATACAAGGAATCTCCTAACTGCCCATCTGCTAAGTTGACCAATGTAAGAATTATTTTTAGAAGCCCTGGTACAAGATAATTTGTATCTCCTTAAGTGAGACTGGAATAAAACATACATTAAGAAAAACAATCACATGACAATAAAAAGATGATTTATACGAACTTTCAAAAGTCTAGTATGTACTACAACATTTAACTTAAGTTCATTCTGGCATTCTGTGAGTGGGGGGCAAAACATTCAAAAGCAGTTTTACCCAGTTCTGAATAGGTCCGCGGTATCTCTAACCCTAACCAGTCTTGACAACGTGTTTGGTAACTGCTGTTCTTCTAACAAATTTTCTGTTAGATAGTCGGGGAGTTTTTGCATGACTGCCTATAAACATAGATAAAAAAACAACAACCAATGTCTGGCCCTTCTAGATGTCAGCGACTCCCAGACAACTGAAGCATACCCCGATCAGCCATAACATTATGACCACTGACAGGTGAAGTGAATAACACTGATAATCTTGTTATCATGGCACCTATCAGTGGGTGGGATATAGTAGGCAGCAAGTGAACATTCTGTCCTGAAAGTTGATGCGTTAGAAGCAGGAAAAATGGGCAAGTGTAAGGATCTGAGCGACTTTGACAAGGACCAAATTGTGATGACAATAGATGACTGTGTAAGAGCAACTCCAAAACTGCAGTCCTTGTGGGGTGTCTGCAGTGGGCAGTACCTATCAAAAGTGGTCCAAGGAAAGAAAAGCGGTCAGCCCGCAACAGGGTCATGGGCAGCCAAGGGTCATTGATGCGCATGGAGAGTGAAGGCTTCCACTCATCCATTTAGATTCTTTCAATCTCTGTCAAAAAGTCTGGGGTTTGACTGGGCTACTCAATATTCACAAACCTCTCCCGAAACCACTCTAGCGTAGACTTAACTTTGAGCTGAAATATTATAGCAAATACCAGTTAGCCGCAAAAACCGGATGGCCTAAAGTATACCCAAAAGAGCCTACAGAGTTGAGGAAAAATGTACTGTGGATGAATATGTGAACATGTACCAGAATGATGGCAAGAGGAAAGTGTGGAAATATAAATTAACTGGCACACCAACTGATCAGTGAAATAAGGTGGAGCGGTTGTTGTGTTTTGGGCTTATATGGCTGCCAATGGAACTGTCTCACTTGTCTTCATTGATTCTGACTTCAGCAGTAGGATTAATAAGTGTACAGAAACATTTTGTCTGCTCATTTACAACCAAATGACTCAAAATGCATTGGAAGACCTTGCAGCAGGACAATGCAAACACATTCATAAAGCAACCAAGGATTTTTTTTTTTAAGGTGGCTATAGTAAAGGCCAACAGAGCATCACCAAGACAGAAGGTGAGGTGCTACATAACACCAAAAATATACAGACGGCTCACAAATTTAAAAGGGAAAAACCTGAGTAAATGAGTGATGGAACATAAATGCTTCCATACAGGCGTACAGAACGATACAATTAAGCAATTAACATCCTATCATGCACTGTGGCATGTCTAACAATGCTGAGCAGGCCGAGTTGACCTCCATTTTGGATCAAGATGGCAAGAGGAAAGGCTTCAAGTGACTTTGAAGGAGGGTTCATTATTGGAGCACGGATGGCAGGAGCTTCAGTCACAACTACTCAACTGGCTAGTGATTCAATAGAAACAGTGACAAAAATCTGAAATCTGCATTTAGATCAACTGGAACAGACATCAGTAACTACACTGCGTGCACAATTATTAGGCAAGTGAGTATTCTGATCATATTATTATATCTATGCACATTTTCCAACTCCAAACCATATAAACTTGAATGCTCATTGGATTGAATCATTTTCAGGTGATATGTATTTGTGTATTGAGGGAGGGTGTGGCAACAGTGAATAACACCTTATATCAAGGTGTGCATAATTATTAGGCAGCTTCATGACCTCAGGTAAAATGGGCCAAAAAAGAGATTTAACTGACACTGAAAAGTCATGAATTGTAAAATGCCTTTCAGACGGATGCAACACTCTTGAAATAGCTGAACTATTGAGGCGTGACCAGCAGACACTCAAACCTTTTGTTGCGAATAGTCAACTGGGGTACAAAAAATGCATGGAGAAGAAAAGACGCAAATTAACTGCAAAAGACATAATTAAAAATGAAGCTACCAGGAACCCATTATCCTCCAGTGCCACCATATTCCAGAACTGCAACCTACCTAGGGTCCAGAAGTACAAGGTATCAACTGCTCAGAGACATGGCCAAGGTCAAGAAGGCTGAAGGAAGAGCACCACTGAATAAGAGTCACACGTTGAAGCTTATAGACTGGGCAAAGAAATACCTGAAGACAGATTTTTCAAAAGTTTTATGGACAGATGACATGAGAGTGACTCTTGATGGACCAGATGGATGGGCCTGTGGCCATCACTAATGGACATCTCCTGAGGTTACCTGTGGGTTTTTCTTTGTATCCCGAACAATTCGTCTGGCAGTTTTGGCTGAAATCTTTCTTGGTCTACCTGACCTTGGCTTGGTATCAAGAGATCCCCGAATTTTATTTAATAAGTGATTGAACAGTACTGTCTGGCATTTGCAAGGCTTTGGATATCTTTTTATATCCTTTTCCATCTATATAAAGTTCCATTACCTTGTTACGCAGGTCTTTTGACAGTTCTTTTCTGCTCCCCATGGCTCAGTATCTAGCCTGCTCAGTGTATCCCCGTAAGAGCTAACAAACTCATTGACTATTTACACACAGACAATAATTGCAATTTAAAGAGCCACAGGCGTGGGATATTCACCTTTATTTGCCATTTTCACCTGTGTGTGTCACCTTGTGTGTCTTAAGGCCAAACATTCAAGGGTATGTAAACTTTTGATCAGGGCCATTTAGGTGATTTCTGTTATCATGATATAAAAAGGATCCAAAAAACTACGTGATAATAAATGGCTTCATATGATCACTATCCCTAAATAAGACAGTTTTTTTGCATAATCAGTCATATTTTCAAAATCAATGCCAAAATTTCACAATTTCTGCCAGGGTATGCAAACTTATGAGCACAACTGTATATCAATACACCATGGCCTTCCCATTTTGGAAAATGGAATGAATCATATTTTTGAACACTACTTCAGTTGCCCCATTCACTTCCATTTTAGCCCAGAGAGAGACTGCAGGAAAAAAACTCACAAGAGTCTAATGAAAATAGTCTGTTATGAAAAGTCACAGTGTGACTTATCTTTTTGTCTCAGCCATAGAGCAGCGTTGGCTATGAATACCAGTTTATAGAGCAAAACAATTCAGGTTGTAACAGCATTACAACTCAGGTTGTTGCTGACAGTTAATTCTGAAGCCACACAGAGCATTGCTGATTGTTGTTCAGGTTTGATGAACAAATGTGTGACAGTTTTACAGTGGTTAGGTGTGATGGACACTGCAGCATTTCCTGTACTAGATTACTCTTTCACAGAGCAGTCCGTCTGTCATTCTCAGTGAGAGGCTGCTTAGCGAAACCAGAGTTTTCAGGCTTACTGGAGTATGAAATTCTTTTACCTCTCTCAGCTTTCATCTGAAATCAGGACCCATTCAGCCCTGATGGGTGGACTAACAGCATGGCCCTGGTAGCACTTACCGCAGCTTAAAGCCACATGGGATAAGAAATGGAAGAATTGGCAGGTATGCGTTCTCTATTGCGGTACACGATTGTTAACTAATGCAACGTTAGGATTAAAGAAATAAGTAGATCTCAAAAATATAATTTCAACACTTATCACTGAAAAGCATACCAAACTGCAATTTTGCCCATAGTTCTGCACATTCCACCTATCAGTGGCCACCGGAATCCAAACTTCTGTATTTTCGGGCAGTCAGAGGCTAATCATGAATTTGTTCTACAGTAAATTGTATGATGATCGGCTGCTGGGAAGAACATTCCTGTTACACTTGTGTCACCTGGAGAAAAAAACTCTACCTCCCGCAGATACTTTCTTTCAAAACAATCCAAGCCGCTGTCAATTAAGAAGCTGCACAGCTTTCCCTGATTGTTAATGTTTTTTGTTATCAGTGCTATTAGATTTACCGCTTCTTTTTTATATATTTAACCTTTATTTGAGCAGGGTAGGTCATGCTGAGACCAAAGTCTCTTTCGTGGCTGAGCCCTGCATCAACACAATTATTACACAATAGAAAGTATAGGAAGTACCCCCAAAAATAAAAACATGAACACAATTCATAAGGTACAAACACATTCTTCATGGAAATATTCCTCTATCATCCTTTTGAACTGCGCTAAAGGCACCAAGTAATTCAATTTAAAAATGTTCACGTCTTACTTATATTACTATTAGCGATATCAAACAATTAAAATAATTGCACTTAAATCGGCAGGTTGTAACCCATGTAAATCTAAAAAGAAAGTAGTAGTTCTCTGATCCTGCAGTTTTACCATCTACAATTGTGATCTTTATCAAGGCACCAAGTACAATAATTGCTATGTTAGGCTACAGTATAAAACAAATATTAGCCCCTCTATCTGGAGAGCTGCTGGGTGTGCAGGCCTTTGATCAAACAGTGAAACGCACCTAAGTTTTTCAAGGTATTGTCCTTTAATTGATGTTAAGGATAACATTTGGTTAGAATTGGGCCTGCAAACAGCAGCTTTCCTGTTGAATGGTTGGCCACAACCGAATACTTAAATGATTTCCAAATTCAATTAATGGGGGACCAAACGCATAATGTAGGCCACTTCAATACTAAGCAAAGGCATAAGGTAGGCAAGATGGTTAGTGACGTTTATCTACAACGTACGTTCGGCATTAAAGTTGTTTGTTAATTCTGAATTCTGACGAAGACAATAACGCTTAGCTTAGGATAGCAAAACTCTTAAAAAAAGGATAGGTTACCATAATATGAAGTAGGTGTCTCTTTTCTGTCATTCAATTATAGGCTAGGTCCTTATCTGATGTTGGCTTGCTACCCTTCTCTTACAAAAACAAAATTGCTTCCTGGCACACAACACGCAAGTGGATTCACACACAGCATATCAGGACCTCTTGGAGAAGAGGGTCGGAAGGAAGACAGATTTTGGAGGTATACAGAGATGGGGGGATATCCTAAATTTCCGACAACTTGGAACAGCACATCCTGTGTTCAAAGGGATGTGGACTAAATCACTGTCAGTTAGGATTCAGAGACAAGTGGCAAATAAACAAGATTGACAACAGGAATGCATAATCTCCAATGTCATATTGGAAAAACATACCTGTGAAGCGCTTTGGACAGCACCCCACAAGTCATTCACCAAAGACAAGGTGTTACAAAAAAAATTAAATGACAGTAACGCAATCCAGAAAGTTCCCACTCAAGTCAAGCATAAACTATGGATAATTCTGAGGCATAATTATTTTTACTTTTTTTTTTTTTTACTTTTTACTATTTTTAGTAATGTTATGTCCCTGCATGTCACACAACCATAATTAGTCATTACTATAAATGAGTGTGTGTCTCTCTGAAAAACAATACTTAGTTGATTTTAGGATTTGAAAGCTACCATTGCTTAAAAAAATATTAATCACTAATGTTAACCGCTAAAGGGCTAGAGGCAGATTTAGAGCATCAGACCAATAAATGAAAGGTTGCTAGATCAAATCTCTGAGTTGGGAAATACAGTCAAACCAAAATTGCTCCTGTAAGTCACTCTGTATAGTGTCTGCTAAAATTCTTAACATTCTAAAATAGGGATGCACCGATACCAGTATCGGGCCAATACTAGGCTCATGTACTTGTACTCACAGAAATATGCCGATAACACGCACCGATACCAGTGCAAGCTCTTCTCTGCTAAATTGTGACAGAATTCCTGAACGGGAGTGTATGTCGCATGTCACATACACCCCCATTTTCTTAAGAAAAACGTCTGGGACATTGTCTTTTTTGCAGAAAAGCCTCCTTGAAGATGTGAACTTTCATGTGACTTAATAACAAACTAGTATGCCAAATGTAAATACGAATAAAATTAAAAACTCAAACCCTTGTTTAACCAGCAGAAAATACAGGACTTTTGCTAGACATGATTGGCTGAGATAATGAAGGGGCTGGACATGCTGACATACTATGTTCTGACTGGTCTGCCAAGTCACCGACTTCTGTCTTAATACCCATACTTGTTTAATAGAATGACAACCCCAGGTTTTTTAAAAACCACATCGCTGCCCTGAATTTAGCTGGTGTTATCAACAAATCTCAAGTTGTGAGATACTACTTTCTGAAGTACAATGATGCCACGACTCAGAAGGTGAATCGGACGACAATGAGGAAATCCCAGAGTTTGATACTGTTCAAACCGTTCAGATAAAATTGAGGCATTTCATTGCAGTGCCAATGGTGGAAAGAAAACTCTGGCTCGTCTTGTATAAAACAACTGTCCACGGATAACATTTACAAGAAAAGGACAATCATGGCAGTTATGATAGCAACTAGGGATGCACCGATACCACTTTTTTTCAGACCAAGTGCAAGTACTTACATTTGGGTACTTGCCGATACCGAGTACTGATATCAAGTACTCAAAGCTGCACTATGTAGGATTTTTTCAGTAAAAAACAAAAGTTTTGTCCCCTAAACATGTTGTGGTTCTCTACGTTAACTTAAGCTCTAACCATTTCTCAATGTGCTCCACCTTATAATTTTCTTTACCTTATATAATGTATTATTTAAATAGTAATTTGTTTAATTTATATGTTACCCGAAATAGTTTTTCTTGGAAAATATAAACAATACACACAACCCATCGCAGACTTATTTTGAAGGCAAAATACGAAAACCGAAGGTCTTATTGCCGCTGCCGCATTAGAGTATTGTTGCCTGCATGACGCTAATCCATTGTAGCTATCGAGTTGCGACAGTTAGCTTCTTACCTTTGGTTGTCGCTCAGACGATGGCTACATTTATATCAATGTGACAGCCACTTACTGACCGTTCAAAGCAAACGCGTGCATGCACAGACACAGCCAGTTACTTTTCTCTGACCTCACTAGCTAGTATGATACTCTGAATGTGCAGGACTGAATGTTGTTGCTCTGCTCTGGTGTTCGTGCGATAGTAAACTGCGCGATTCATTGAATTTTTTCATACTCTACTCTTTCATGTATTTCTGCCCGCGGGCTATCTTTGGACATTTTATTTCGCTTCTCCAGTGTTGGAGTTAGCTGTTGTTGTGGTTCTGCACTGTTAGCGTTATCATACTCCTTGAACTCTGCGCTGTGTTGTGTAATGATATTTTATCAAATTGCTTGTGTTAGTGTTTTTCTTTTCCTACTCGACAATTTAGCAGAGCAGAGCTTGAAAGATGCATAGATTCTTGGAGTACTGAACGCCTTGAGTGTGAACGGTAGCGAAAAGACTATAAACAAGGTCCACAGACTAAACACAAACAACAAAGGACTATGTAATCAGATGATATTCAGTCTGCCACGAAACATTCCTACATATATGTATACGAGTAAGTCGAACGTTAGCCAACTAGCTACAGATCTTTCCTTTTCAAAAAATCGTTTGTATTGCTAGTTATCTAGGTATAGCTACTGATGTTACTGTTAGCTAGCTAGAAAACAACACTAACTTACCAGCAAACTAACATTTCCTGGTTTCTAGCTTGTTCGTTGGGTAGCTTGCTTTTCTTCACAAAAGTGAGCAAGTCACTTAGTTTGATAATAAGCGACCTGATTGACCGGTCATTCATCCGTGTGTGTGATTATGCTTAGCTATTATGTTTGCATAGTCTTTACAAAAGTGAGAGTCACTTAGTTTGATAAGCTTCCTGATTGACCGGTCATTCATCCAGGTGTGTGTGATTATGCCTAATCTGTAACTAACTGTTCAGTGGCTGTCCACCTGCACTCCAACTATCTGCACTTAAATTGCTGCTACTATTTATTATGAATCCTGCTGCTAAACTACTTTACCTTTCACTGTACTGTTTATACCTGATGTAACAAGTCCATGTGAAAAAAACTTTAATTTAATTTTATTTGGTTTGATATAGTATGTGTTTATTAGGGAACAAACAGACTCATTTAGCACAAGGCTAGAGTGTCCCCATTTGAATTCTTAAATAGCTGGGTGGGGTTAAGGCCTAAGAGGGTGTGAAAGATGCTGAATGGGCGTAAACAAAGACCAGCTCTCTGGCAAGTGTCAATCTTTCAAGCATCTTTTCTCAGAACAAAGTAGAGCAAATTATCAACTTTTAAAGCAGCATATCTTTCCCATAACTTTATCAAACAGTATTGAATTATATACCATTACAAAGCTCTGAATCTGGACCTTTATAAAATATAAAACACCAAACTCAAATTATGCGATAGGATCCCGTTCAGGAATTCTGTCACAATTATCAAGAGGAGGAAAGGAGAAACACTAATTTAACACAAGCAATTTCATAAACCATCATTAGACAAAACACAGCGCGGAGTTCAAGGAGTATGCTAATGCTAGCAGCGCAGAACCACAACAACAGCTAACTTTGCAGAACTACAGCAACAGCTAACTCCAACACTGGAGAAGTGAAATAAAATTTAGAGACAGCCCGCAGGCAGAAAAAAATGAAAGAGCAGAGC
Organism: Esox masquinongy; assembly: GCA_016801175.1. Lineage (NCBI taxonomy): Eukaryota > Metazoa > Chordata > Actinopteri > Esociformes > Esocidae > Esox > Esox masquinongy. The sequence goes on from JACXGI010000011.1 coordinate 38,204, forward strand.
ATGAAAAGATTCAATGAATCACACACAGTTTAAAAATCGTACGAGCATCAGAGCAGAGCAACAACGTTTGGAGTGTCAAGCTTGCGAGTGAGGTCAGAGAAAAGTAACTGTCCGTGTCTGTGCATGCGCATGTTTGCGTTGAACTGTCAGTAAGTGGCTTTCACATTGATATAAAGCTAGCCATCGTCTGAGCGACAACCCAAGGTAAGAAGCAAGCTAGCAGTCACAACTTGATAGCTACAATGGATTAGCATCATGCAGGCAACAATAGAGATTCAGCAGCAGCAATAAGACCTTCAGTTTTCGTATTTTGCCTTCAAAATAATTACTATTTAAATAATACATCATATCAGGTAAAGAATATTATAAGGTGGATCACACCGAGAAATGGTTAGAGCTTAAGTAAGTTAACATAGAGAACCACATGTTTATAGGGGACAAAACTTTTGTTTGTTTTTTTACTGAAAAAATCGTACATACTGCAGCTTTGAGTACTTGGTATCGGTACTCGGTATCGGCAAGTACTCAAATGTAAGTACTCGTACTCAGTCTGACAAAAAGTGGTATCGGTGCATCCCTATTCTAAAATACAGTACTGTACTAGCTAGTGTAGATAGGGTAATTTTGTCAATCAGTGTAAACCAGCAGTTTACACAGAGCTGGTTGAATAGTTATGCAAGCAGCATATTAGTTTTTCTTCCTCACAGATATTTCCCGATATAAAATCAATGTTACCTCACAACAGTTGGTTTTGTGTTTCAATGTTTTCAAATAAAAATACCAAACAGTACAACATGTCAAAGTACCATTTGTATCAGCTCAATGGCCAGGGCTTTACCTGGGCTGGAGCATTATCATAGCAGCCTAAGACAGCAGTAATTCTAGTGCCACAAATTCAAGAGATGGTAGATCTATGGGATAAGACGCTAGGAATATTCTACTGGGCTACAAATAGGCACTTTCATTGAGTGTGGTTAGGGTGATTGGCTGCACCCATGGCAGCCAATCACAGGGGCCCCCAAGAAGTTTATCTTATGGTTGAAAAAATTATAGCAAACAGAATAAAATATCATGATTAATTTGCTATGTACTATTTAGTTGATTTTGAAGTGATAAACATCTATATTTTTTATGATTCCATAATGCATTTGTATGATCAACCAATCTGTGACCACGTGGGAGTGTAGCCAGCGTTGCCAGATGGGCAAGTTTCCGGCAATTGGGCTATTTTTAATGACAGTGTGCGGTTTTTATGGAGTCCGCGGGTGATTTGGCCTAAATTGTCAGTGAATCGGGCAACCCTGGGTATAACGTCGGATTTTGTTGGCTTGTTTGCTAAGGATCTGAGTCTGCCACTCAGAGGAAAGAAAAATACATTATAAAAATTAAATATAATGATATGCGCCCTTGAGAAATGTCTTTAGTCAAGTTGTTGAGCAGCAAAAGCAAGAGAAAATTGATAGATCTGACGTTATAATGACAGGAGCAGCATCGCAGTATTTAGTGAAAGGAGATTACAGTTATGATCCAGGTCCAAAAGCAGGTAGCAGCAAAGTTTTATAACCACAGGTACGTTTTATTGTAGCCTAATAACAAGCCTCTGGTCACCATGGTATGTGAAACCTACGTACATTTTTGGGAGAATAGTATTAAATATTTATATTATCTGCCTCTCTTTTATTTGGGAAATCAGTTAGCAAGACTTTTGCGATGGGCGGGTAGTGGTAAGGGGGGCCTCCACGGCTAAGGTTGGCACCCACAGGAGAGAAAGCTAAGCTCCGCCACTGGGTCTGGGTTTACTAGAACGACTTGGAAAAGACAGCTGCTCTTTTCTAATTTCAAGTCAAGCACTAAATATGGCTACTGACAGGTTTCTCCTAACTTATGATCCGTGCATACTAAAGATATTATTAGAATTGATACTTTGATTCCAATTCGGGAACCCAATTTTCAAAATACGATTGTCATCTCCATTTTTCACAAGTTCGGCAGTATTGATTGGACCGGAGAATAACTGCACACCACAAAATTATATCAAACCTTTGCAAAAAAGCAAGCAAGCAAGTTTATATACATATAGCACAATTCATACATAGCAATTCAATGTGCTTTACAAAGAAAAATATAAAAATACAGTGGAATAAAAACAAATGATAGAATAAAAACAATACAACTTCATAAAACATAGAATAAGAAAATCAAAATAGAATAAAAACAAAATAGATACATAACGTTGTTTGGGGCACGTCTAAGATCTTCTGGTAGTTTATGCTGCACACAACTGGAATAACTGCTAAATGCAGCTTCGCCATGTTTAGTTTGGACTCTGGGCTCTACTAGCTGACCTGAGTTCATGGATCTAAGAGCCCTGCTCAGTTTATACTCTTCAAACATATTAGAAATGTATTTGGGGCCTAAACCATTCAGTGACTTATAGACTAAAAGCACAATTTTAAAATCTATTCTGTAACTGACTGGAAGCCAGTGCAAAGATTTAAGAACCAGAGTGATGTTCTCTGTACTTTTGGTCATGGTTAACAGGAACAAGAGAACAGAAATTCCCCATCCTCCTGGTGGGTTCAACACGGTGCAATACCTCAACTAGCTAGTTTCTCAATAACCATGCTAGTAAACAAATAACAGCAAGAGTGCTCTGTAGAAATACCTAAATAAAAAAAACATTAAAGTCGTTAGCTAACATCTCCCTTCAGTCTCCAATACCGACTGGTTGTCTCCCTCAAATGGAGCGCGGTGCTCACGTCTAACTGCTACGTGCAAGCATATGCTTCAAGGCAAACCATCCGTTAGCGTCAAAGAGGGAGCTCAATGTTGTATTTAACTTAACTTAGTAGCTTGTATTTAGCTAACCACAATTAAATTGTCTTAAGTTTTTACATATAGGGCCTAGGCCTATTGGCACATGAGACCAATGAATTGGGTGCATGCACATGCAGTATCTTTAAAATACATTGAATTGAGAGGAAGCCTGTCTTTTTTGTAATACTTTCTAATCTCTGATTGAACTCTTGTTATTCTTGGGAATTTTATAGGCCTTGTTGAATGTCTCTATGAGTAAATAAATTAAAAAGATTTAAGGGATGTAAAGGGATAATTTGTTCTTTATTTGCCGCTCACGAGTTAACTTCCAGATGTGCGTTAATGGGTCCTCAGAAAAATAACTAAAACAAGAATAGATGTCAATTCATGTTTAAAAGGCATACCAGATCTCAATGTCCTTTACACAGGCTAATAGACTTAGGACTGTCCAAAAAAATAAAAGTAAATGGCTCATTGTAACTGGGTCATATAATGCAAAAATATTTAAGAGTAAGTAACTTTGGAATGTTCACATGGGGATACTTTAATTACTATGCATAATTTGTATTATTACTTGTTCAGTACAGCTGTGTGAGAAAATTCTAACTATGATAGAGTCTGCATCCTCCCAGTCTCAGCAGAGGGAGAGACCAGCATTCTTTAAGTGTTAAAGCTGAAGGACGTAACTTTCAAAACAGGAAGTATTTCCGCCTCATTTTCCCAGAAATCTCGGCTGTTGCTGGTGTGACGTCAGTTCACTCTTAAAGCCCCACACGTTATCTGTGTACTTTATTCAGCTAATCTAAAAAATAAAAAGTCTTCATCCGACCAGGTGAGTTGACATACAATTATTTGAATTTTAATACACAAAAACGTACGTCCTTCAGCTTTAATTTCTTTCCTGAGACTGACCAACATTAAAGGGTTAGGTTGCTTCACATTATTTCTGCCTCATGAATGAATTCAGGTTGATACGCATATGAGAAAAGTGAAATATTATTTCATATTAAAAGAACAGACAAGATGTTGATATTAACAATGCAAATGTAAAGGGCTATAGAGGAATTTTAGAGACTTTAAATAAATATATACACCAAAATAAATTAAATATGAAGGGGAAAATATAATTTAAACAATGAATAAAATAATTAAAAACAAGTAATAAGTACATATAAAACAATTAATAAAAACAAGTAACATATTTAATGGTGTATTTCTACATTTAACATTTTTCTACATTTATTTCACAATTTCATATTTCACGATTTATTTATTTCATGATTGCAGTCATTGTGATATCTGTCATTATTGACTTCATCATTGAATCAGTCACTTTCACCCATAAAGTTGAAGGGTGGGCTCTAGCGATTACTGTTCTTTTGATTGGTGAATCAACTTCATTGCCAGGGTTGCCCTGTCCGCTTATTATAAGCAACTTTGGGCTTCTTTTTTCAGAAAGCCACATGGAAACATTCTGTCACAGGTTGCGTTTTTTGGGCTTGTGTATTGTTTTGACCACGAGGCACACTGAGAACGAGTTTAACACTAGGACCGCCAAATGCCGATGCTAATTGGAGTTTGAGTCTGTAATTAAAATAAAACTGCCATTTTGAAAGCTACACACTCCTCCTTCCATGACTTTTCCTAAATAGGCGTATATTACATTGCTCCATTGTCAGAATTATAAACTCAAACGGAAAAACATTTAGAGACAATATACCTGTTTTTTTTACCCTATTTTCCGACTTAATCGGCCAACAGCCCACGGCACTTAGCACTGGTATCCAGGCAGCCGCTAATGGTAACCAGGTGCTAATCACCCCTCACTGAATGCATGACGTCAGTGGATGAATGTGCAATACTCCAAAATGAATGATAGAGTCTTGGTTGAATTTCAGTGAACTTTCCATGACCATTCAACAATTGAATTTGGCTATTATTGAAACACAATACAAACGATACAGGCTACTTAACACATCAACATATGCATCACACGTTACCGTTTTTCAATAGGAGATTCAGTTTCTTGTGTAGGCTAATGTAAATCAAATGTTTTCTCTGCTTATTTTAATGAAGATCAAGATTTTACAAATGTATTACACTAAATTACTCACAAAACAAAATACCAACGATCACCAATTACCAACTGAGCAAACGTATTACATGTTACTGTTTTTATTTGGAGAGAAAGAGAAACAAAATCTCATACACATCCTGTCACCTCTCTTTGAATTTTCTCTGCTTATTTTACTGAAGATGAAGATTCTACAAGTGTATTACGCAAAAAAGTCACAAAACAAAATACAAACCATCACCAATTACCAATTCAGCAAACATATTACACAGTACTGTTTTTTATCAATACAATCCACAACTGACTTTTCTATATTTTCATGTAGGCTACTGCAAAACATTCTTTGAAATTGTGTACATGTTGTTTACATTATTTTTCAGTTGTTACATTTACATGTCTACTTTGGGAACCTCATTGCTGCCATCCCTGCATTTCTGTTCCACATGCCACCTTGCACATTCAATTGGCACATTTGCACATTCAACTGGCACATTTATACATCCAACAATTACGATGCATTCATCTTAATTGTTTCACTTGTAGATTTTTTGCACTCTTCTATTTGCACTTCTGGTTAGACTGCATTCCGTTATACTATACTTGTACTTGTTCAATGACAAACTTGGATCTAATCTAATTAATGGCAATGAAATAGCAATGACGTCAAAGGATCAGTGGGCAATAACCCCCTGATCAACCCAAACACACCTATGCATGTGACTGAAGTGTAATGATGAAGAATGATGAGTGTAGAAATTGTATATAAACTAAACTCTGTGTGTATGTCAGACTACTCAGACACAATTTACAGCGTTTAGTTCACAATCGCAAACTGAACCTGACGATTCGATGCCCTGACAGCATTGCAGATACTGCAAAATTTTGATGAGATGGTGTCAGATTGAGGATCAGAAATAGATTCCGAAATCGACTTGTCGGATGTCAGTTCTTCATCTGATAATGAGCCACCACCTCCAATGCCTGAGCCTCCTTGCAAAAAAAGAAACTAACCAACAACGACCACAAATGCCACTGCGAGAAACTACTGTAAGTTATCCTTTGATCATGCTTTTACTCAGCTCATCAAATTTATAAATTATTAATGTACGTCACGTTGTGACATAAGCAAGGAGACCAGGCGCAGGATGAATGGTGAAACAAGGGTTTACTAAACGGAAAAGCGTAATACAAACAAGGAAGGCTGAAACAGCTAGAACTGATACAAATAAACAAGCGCGCTCGGTGAGAAAAACAACGAACACACGGACAACTAGCAGACAATACTCCACAAAGACACCAACAAACACAAGGGCAGTTATAGGCTGTAGTAGTGAGGAACAGGTGTGTGTAATAGTGGAGAGTCCAGGGTGTTCCGTGAATGCGGTGCTAGCAGTGGGAAGAATGACAGTGGTGGCAAATCGGCCGGCGATGGAGCAATGTAGTCGAGCTTCCCCAGAGGGAGGCGTGATCACGGGAGGCACCGCAGGATTCAACATTAACGATGGCTCCCTGGCCCGGGGCCAGTAAGATTTAACGTTGGGCCAGTAGACAATAACAGTCACTGGCCCAGATGGTCAATTTCCCTATTTAAATTCATAGTATTGTATAAAAATGTTTGCTTGTCATCTTTGTCACTCTTCCTGCTTCGATTTTCGCTTGTTCTCACATTAAAACGCGTCTGCGCCGCTTCTTCGCCCCCCTCCGTGTGGTACAGTCCCAGTATCAATATACCAATAATATTCAATGGCTCATCTGTTTTGACCAATCAAAGTTCATACTGCATTCTAGAGGAGAACCCAAATATGGTATCTTACGAGGAAAAGCAAATGCGATCATTCTTGTTTTCTAATATAAGAAAAAACAGATTTTTGATTTTTGGTTGTTAATTTGCTTTTGCCCATTAGCTTTGGAGAGGGTTTGTGTTATAAATCTGGGAGGCAATTCATGAACAGTTTTAGAGAATGATTAACTGATTTATTATCAGTTATCAAATGCAGTTATCAAATTTTGTTTGTCGAGTAAATCTCAGAAGGCTATCCGCCACACTGGCGGGTAAATGTTTGTACCCAATGTTTCCCTCTTATTGTAATCAGAAGAACGGAGAGCGGCGCTGCTAAGTTGTGATGTGCCGCAACAGAAAAACAACACTTTTTTGACATAAGATTTTTTTAACCAAGCTTATCTCATTTTACTTTACTTTTACTTAGCACATTTTCCATCGCACATAGTTTACTATCGCACGAGCATCAGAGCCGAGCAACAACGTTCGAGCATCAAGCTAGCAAGTGAGGACAGAAAAGTAACTACCTGGGGTAAAATATAAATAAAACAAATTACTATTTAAATAATACCATTTAAGATAAAGAATATTATAAGGTGGAGCACATTGAGAAATGGTTAGAGCTAAGATAATGTGGAGAACCTTTCTAATACAAGAAAAAAATGATTTTAGATTTTTGGTTGTTAATTTGCTTTTGCTCATTAGCTTTGGAGAAGGTTTGTGTTATAAATCTGGGAGGCAATTCATGAACAGTTTTATAGAATGGTTAATTGATTTATTATTAGGGAATGATGTTAAGTATTGTCAAATAATGTTATTTTTTCTTTGAAATTTATCGTGTTTATCAAGCCACCGTGCTTTAGGCCTATGTATAGCTATTCAGACGTATATCCTTTGATTGTTGCAAACTGGTCAATAATGTCTCTTACCTTGTACATCATCAAAATGAAAACTAAATTCTAATGGATCTTTCCTTGAATAATTTAAGTGTTGTGTAATTTTCATTTTGTACGTTTGTAGGGCCTAATAAATGAAAATTTGTAGGGCCTAATAAATGACGTTGAATTGAGCAATTGCTAACGAGACTGAAGAAACTTTGCACTGCCAGAGCTTTTTAATTTCATGGCACAACAACGTTCATTTTTCTTCCATATGACAATGATGCAATAACTTTAAATATAGATAACGATAACTGACTTTTCCGTCAAGTCAAAAGACGACAGAATCGTGGAAACCCCTCCTATTTTACTGCACAAGGGGTTGTGGTCTATATTATCCCAAAAAGCATGCACGGATGTGTACTTCGAAAATCCACCAGAAATAAGAGACCATCTGGGAAATTTTGGCATACTATTTTCAGCGTACAATGGTTTGAGACATACTAATCTTCTTCCATACTAATCTGGCATACTATATACACCGATCAGCCATAGCATGACCACCTGCCTAATATTGTGTAGGTCCCCCTTTTGCCACCAAAACAGCTCTGACCCATCGAGGCATGGACTCCACTAGACCTCTGAAGGTGGGCTGTGGTATCTGGCACCAAGATGTTAGCAGCAGATCCTTTAAGTCCTGTAAGTTGAAAGGTGGGGCCTCCATGGATCGGACCTGTTTGTCCAGCACATCCCACAGATGCTCGATTGGAATGAGATCTGGGGAATTTGGAGGACAAGTCAACACCTTGAACTCATTGTTGTGTTCCTCAAACCATTCCTGAACCATTTTTGCTTTGTGGCAGGGCGCATTATCCTGCTGAAAGAGGCCAATGTCATCAGGGAATACCGTTACCATGAAAAGGTGCACATGGTCTGCAACAATGCTTAGGTTGGTGGTACATGTCAAAGTAACATCCACATGAATAGCAGAACCCAAGGTTTCCCATCAGAACAATGCCCAAAGCATCACACTGCCTCCGCTGGCTTGCCTTCTTCCCATAGTGCATCCTGGTGCCATGCATTCTCCAGGTAAGTGACGCACATGCACCCGGCCATCTACGTGATGTAAAAGAAAACGTGATTAATCAGATCGGGCCACCTTCTTCCATTGCTCCGGGGTCCAGTTCTAATGCTCACGTTCCCATTGTAAGCGCTTTCAGCAGTGGACAGGGGTCAGCATGGGCACCCTGACTGGTCTGCGGCTACACAGCCCTATACGCAACAAACTGCAATGCACTGTGTTCTAACACCTTTCTATCAGTACCAGCATTAACTTTTTCAGCAATTTGAGCTACAGTAGCTCGTCCATTGGATCGGACCACACGGGCCAGCTTTCGCTCCCCACGTGCATCAATGAGCTTCGGCCCCCAATGAACCTGTCGCGGGTTCACCGCTTTACCTTCCTTGGACCACTTTTGATAGGTACTGATCACTGCAGACCAGGAATACCCCACAAGGGCTACAGTTTTGAAGACGTTCTGACCCAGTTGTCTAGCCATCACAATTTAGCCCTTGTCAAAGTCGCTCAGATCCTTACGCTTGCCTGTTTTTCCTGCTTCTAACATATAAGCTTTGAGGACAGAACGTTCACTTGCTGCCTAATATATCCCACCCACTGACAGGTGCCATAATAACGTGTTATTCACTTCACCTGTCAGTGGTCATAATGTTATGTCTGATCGGCGCACGCACGCACACGGGAAATGTATAATTTAAATGATAAATAAAAGAATGCATAGAGAACATGTAACATTTAATGGTGTATTTCTACATTTATTGACTTATTTCACAAGTTCATATTTCACGATTTATTTCATGGCTGCAGTCTTGGTGAAATCTGTCATTATTTAATCCGTCATTGAATCTGTCACTTTCACCCACCAAGGTTAGAAGAACGAGCTCTACTGAATACTGTTTTTTGATTGCTGAATCGACTTCATTAGCAGGCGCTTAGGCATCAAAACAGCTGTACTGGATGACTTGGTGAAGACAATGCTTTCTACTGCAGATGAAACAGAAACTGCCGAAGATAATACAATATTAAGACATAAAACTGAAGAAAATGCAAAATATGTTGCAATGCTGGAGTCCCTCTCAGGCAAGGACATAGATGAAATTGTTTTAGAAAACATTGAAGAACTTCAACAACAGAGTATGTCACACACGGAGAGCTCAGATTGCAATGTTGCTAGTCCTGGACGTTGAATCGATTCCACCAGAATGTTGAATAATGTGCGCCCAGATTGTAGTATTGTGACAATATTGTATTGAGGCCCCTCGCAATTCCCAGCCCTACAGACTGTACTACAAAATGAGTGGCTTGTTATTTGATTGGACTCATTCATCACGTTCTTCTTTGTGGGCCTCATTTATGGCTGGATTGTTGTTGTGTTGAACCTTATACTGACATTGTACTATTTTGTTTTACATAATTTTTGAAAACTCTAAAGAACAGAATTTGCTAAATGTTTCCTTTGTTCGACTAGTTTATTGTTTCCGCCATTCTCACTTGTTTTGCCACACTCCTCAGCCATCCATATGAGGTGATGCACATGCCGAAAACCAAAGTTAATCTGTTAAAATGGGGAACGTCAGAAAACACACTATTGAAATGAGAAAAAAGGCTGTTCACCTTCAGAAATTAGGCAATGGCTTAAAAATAAACGACACACCTCAAAATATCCATCTTCAGATTAGGGCAATAATTAAGAAGATTAAATGAATTGATGAGAAATATAGAGTCCTGCCTGGAATAGGACCCTATATTGCTTATCTTTACCAATGGGTCCAATAATTCCAGAGAGCACTGTACTTTATTAGCTAAATTCTCCTTAATTAAAGGAACACCTTCCAATTAGACTAAAGCTCATTTGACAGTTATCACCCTCCCTTCATGAGATGGCCTTTTACAGTTCTAATAAAGCATATCCTTTCAGTCCAGTGAATGTTAAAGACAATTATTAGAACTCTAAAAGGACAGGACAAACCTTAACTGACAATGTTGAACTTTTCTGTGAGTATAATATGACCTTGCTGACAAACAAACGGTTGCTGCAAGATAGGGCTGTCAAATAAATCTAGGATATTCAAATATCAGAAAAAAAGTAATATTTTAATAATAGGTTTCGTGTGTGACATTAAAGTCTGCGAAAATAAACCTACACCAGTTTTGGAAACTATGAGACATGAAACTTTGCAATCATTCAACAGTACCATACACCAAAGCTCATGAGTAGTACACCAAAATATCAAAAAAGTGTTGGAGTCCTTTGTCAAACATCCCTGACAGAATACTATATTCCGCAGCTGGAGACATTATGAGTAACAGCTGCACTTGACATTTAACAAAGTTGATATGCTAGCATTTCTGTCAAACAATAAATATAGATAGCAAGTATGGAAGAGTATTTAGTATAGCAAGTATGGACAGCACTAAATATAGTTTAGCAAGTATGGACAGCACTAGTGCAGCTTATGACAGACAAGCAAAGCCATACTGATTGGTTAGAAAGGCAAATTCTATTGCATCTGTTCTTATAATTTCACCAATGTCCTTCAAGGTAAACAAAAAATGTTTTTCAATGAGAAATGCCAACCTCCTTTAAAGAGAAGGACCAAAACAATGTTCTACATTCTAATGGTATCTACTAGCTAGACCTGCAGAAAACAGCTTTGGCGTAGGAGTACTGGTTCCATTTGTCAGAACGAATGGAATCTTGAGGAAGCAGCTCAGACTGAAATACCACTTGAAAAAACATTTCCCTACTGTTGACTCAAACAGGGCCCTTTTCTGTGAAAGGAATAATCAACCTGCTTTACTTATGCCTTCAGTCTCCTCAGTCTAGATGCAAAAGTGACACCTACTCCAGGCATGTAGGGAATCTATTTGCATTAAAGCAGCAGAACAGAATAACAATGGCCATAAATGTTCATGAAGTATTCAAACTGGTTCCTTAAAACTGAATCTTACTCTACCTGCACCTTCTCATAAGGATAGATCTATAGTACAGGCATCCAAAACCTAGGACACTTGTCATCAAATCTGGACCTGTAAGCCAGTTCCATTACATGTTTTCATTGCAACCCCTGAAAATTAGGGACTAATTTAGACTTGCAACAACAGGAGAGTGCAATTAATGATGAGGTAAAACAGAAAACCATCAGGATCTGGACGTCATAGGGTAAGACTTGAATAACCCATCCTAGGCCAATAATAACAATAATACAACTGCCAAGTGACTAAGTCCAAACAGATCATTGGCAAAGTGTCAGCTCTCTGTACCCGCCTCTCCATCATACCATATATGTAACATTGTAGAATTTTTGTCAGCACTGGAGGAGTGCCAGTCACACCTGAGTAGTTCAGGATATAGCATAAAGCAGCAATCAAAAGGACTAATCCTCTGCTTATAGCCTCAGATCACTCTGTGAACTGACTTTAACTCTCTGCATAACGTTACAGAATCAGACTAATTTTGTACGCTAAAGTCAGCCAGCTGATGTGCCAAATTTCATTTCAAGTCCAAAAAGCAAAGACCCCCGCCTCCTGACAGGAAGTAAATTACTTGTACGGACATTGAGGTATACTCAAACCAGTTGACAGAGCTGAGTGCATTTGAAAACCTAAATGTGAAAGGCTGAGAAGAAATGTTGGGGGGGGGTGCTTGAATCCGAGTGTGATGTAGCGTACACCATTTTAAATCATCAGGGTATGATTTCATTTGTATTGACATTTCACTCATTCAGGAGATGCTTTTGAATTGCTTTCAAAGAGCACAACAGATTTTTGTCCTTGTCAGATAGGATTAAGGTTATTGGCCCCACACTCTAACCACTAGGCTACCTCCGTCGATGGTATTGTTTAATAAGCCTATGGTTATAACAGATACAATTAAAAGATTGTACAACCCGTTTCCAAAAATGCTGTGTAAAATGTAAAGAAAAACAGAATGCAATGATGTGCAATTCATTTAAAGCCTATATTCAATAAAAAAGTGACAATTCAGAAACGGGGGCATATGTCTCATGTCATTACATGAGAGCAGTTCGTAAGAATAAAAACGTTCTGGGACATTGCTTTTTTTTGCAGAAATGCCTTCTTGAAGATGTGAACTTCCATGTGACTTAATAACAAACTAGTATGCATTAATAACAAACTAGTATGTGTAAATACGAAGAAAATTTAAAACGCAAACACTTGTTTAACAAGCAGAAAATACAGGGCTGAAGGGGCTGATTAGTCTGCCAAGTCACCGGCTTCTGTCATAACTACTTGCTCAGTAAATCATTGCGACCCCAGGATTTTCAAACACGGATAACTGTTAACGCGTTGCTAGAGCTGTCAACAACATCACTGCCCTGAATTTAGCTGGTCATGGCAAATCTGAGTGGGATCAAGTTAGAGAATACCTTCCGGAGGACACTGATGCCATGACCCTCGCTAATTCGGGAAGATGAAACGATGAGGAAATCCCTGACTAATTACCGAAATAAGTGCAAGTCACTTATTTCGGTAATTAGCTACCTGATTGACCAGTCATTCATCCAGGTGTGTGTGTGTGTGTGTGTGTGTGTGTGTGTGTGTGTGTGTGTGTGTGTGTGTGTGTGTGTTTATGAGAAATGGCCTGTCAAATGCAGAGATGGCCTGTCTGCAGTCCAGACCTGTCGCCCATTGAAAACATTTGGAGCATTATGAAACGAAAAATATGACAAAAGGAGACCTGAAATGTTGAGCAGCTGCAATCCTATATCAAGCAAGAATGGGAATACATTTCACTTTCAAAACTACAGCAATTGGTCTCCTCAGTCCCCAAACGCTTAGAGTATTGTTAAAAGAAAAGGTGATGCAACACAGTGGTAAACATGCCCCCATCCGTTTTTGATAAGTTTCTGATTTTTGAAATGTTCCGAAGATGGAAAAAAAGCAGCTTGATATATATATATATGTTAATCAAAGGAGAGGTCAGGGTCGAGGGTAACTCAGAGGATTCTATGTTTGTTTGGGATACGACCATACAACCGTCGAGGTTCACTGTAAGGTCTGCCAACAAAATTCTTTGTTTCTTGGGTCCTAAAACGAGCATTTGTTTTTCCTGAGTTTAAAAGCAAGAAGTTCTCAGTCATCCACTAATATCTGAAACCCATGCTTCCAAAGTAGATAATTTTGGGTCTTCTCCATGTTTCATCAAAATATACAAGTCTGTCCTCAGCATAACAGTGAAAATTGACATTGTGATTCCGGATGACATCACCGGAATCACAATGTCACATTTGAAAACAATAATGGGCCCAAAACCGAGCCTGGAGGAACACCAAAACATACCTTTGATTTGTCAGAGGGCATGACATCCACACAATCACTTGATGTTGGTTGCATGCTCACGATCTCTTCAATAACTGTTAAATGTACATTGGATTCTTAATTGGCAGTATTATCGTGGTGACACAATTGTAATAAAACTCAAATTCAAATGCATTCATAACATAATTTAGTGCAATTTAAACATTTCTACACTTGATGCCTTCTGCACTAATTCCTAATTCCATCCTCAATCAGTTACCACTCAGGGACCTTCCACCAAAGTATGCAACAGTTTTGAGATGTCCACAGATGACCTCCATGAATCAATAAGATGGTGACATGATGTCATGCATGTATTATTGGTCCTGTTCACGGTCTTGGAGACAGAATCTTGGATCAGAGTTTTCTGAAGCAGAACTGGTTGATATGACAAATCCAGAGGCTTCCATTACATAGGGCCCTATAAAATCCTTGATCCGTTAAATGCATAACGACTCATGTTGTCCAGACATTAAAATAAAATTTTATCATGTTAGAAAATGTACTGAACTTGGTAGGGAATCAAAATTATTTAGACAGACATATAGACCAAGAAAGCTGTGAGAGATTGTTGGTCAATGATGAATGTGGTTTTAAAAAGTGAAGAAATGTTAAAAAATACATATTGAAACAATTTAGGTGCTTGAGTGCTACTTACGAACGTTCCGGTTGTCACAATACATTACTTTTCAAAAACTTCTTTTTACAAGAATGTTAAATCTTCCTTCTGTAATTTGGTGCAACCATGATTCGTTTTATATATTTTTCCTGATTATTTCAAAGAAGTTAGAATAAAATATAAATATTAATGTTTTCAAAATTTCAGTATGAACATATCAGCAGTGCTATTACGTTTAATACTTACATATCCTAGTTCTGTTGGCCCTTCATGACTCACGATTACATTCCGTGTCAAGATGAGTAGTGCTGTTTAACATCGTAACCCAGCCGCTAGGGGCAGTTATGAACATACAATGATAAGCCAAAACATTATGACCACTCACAGGTAAAGCGAATAACATTGATCATCTCCTAACAAGGGCACGCCTGGGTAGATTAGATGGTAAGCGGACAATCAGTTCTCGTAGTCAACTGTTGGACGCAGGAAAAATATGCAGGAGTAAAGACCTGAATAACTTTGACAAGGGCCATATTGTTATGGCCAGACAAGCGGGTCAAGCATCTCTGAAATGGCAAGGCCATTCCCGGTCAGCAGTGATGCGTACCAACCAAAAGTGGTACAAGGAGGGAAAAATCACAAACCGGGGACACGGTGTTGGGCGCCCAAGGCTTATGGATGCCCGAGGGGAAGCAAGGCTATCCCGTCTGGTCTGAAACGACAGAAGGTGGGGCACACGTCACCGTATTTTCATCATGGTTACAGGAGGAATAATGCGCCCTGCCACACTGCACACATTGTTCTGGAACGGTTTGAGGAACATGATGAAGAGTTTAAGGTGGCAGCTGCACCTTGCAACTTAAATGACCTGGAGGATCTGCTGTTAATGTCTAGGTGCCAGATACCACAAGACAACTTCAGGGGTCCTTAAGGGTTCATGCCTTGGCGGGTCAGCTATATTTTGGCGGTAGGCGGAAGACTAACAGCGTATTAGGCACGTGGTCATACTGTTGGTTTGAAATAGTTACATAACATGAATATACGTCAGCTGTTGAAAAATCGCATTAGTCGTGTATTTGAATTATCAGGGATAACTACATTCAAAAATCACAATTTCACAAAATTCCCAAATTCTCAGTGGTGATTGGTCTCCTGATTTGGTTTAAGCATTACTGTGTACAAAGATATTTTTTTCTGTGTTTTCAATAAAATAAAACTGTAAAACTTGGAATAGAATTGGACCCTACATATAGCAGCAGCTGACCACAACACAGCTTACACATAAATCTTCAGAGAATGATTTGGAAGCACACATCACTTAAGTAGAAATACTATACAAAAGAGACCATGGTATAAATAAATAGAAATCTTCTTATAAACACAAAAAGAGCCCCAGCTGTCATATACACCAGCATCAAACTGTGTTTCAAAGTCCTGTTTAGTCTTGTCTGGCAACAAAAACCGGAAAGCAATACAAAATCTACTTTTAGCGGGACCTCATGCTGAAATCTAACAACCAATGTATACAATTAAGGTTGGGCAGGGCAGAAAAACACTTAACTATATTAGGGATGCACCGATACCACTTTTTTTCAGACTGAGTACAAGCACTTATATTTCGGTACTTGCCGATACCGAGTACCGATATCAAGTACTCAAAGCTGCACTAGATAGGATTTTTTTCTGTAAAAAACACGCTTTGTCCCCTAAACATGTTTTGGTTCTCTACGTTAACTTACTTAAGCTCTAACTATTTCTCAATGTGCTCCACCTTATAATTTTCTTTATCTTATATAATGTATTATTTAAATTGTAATTTGTTTAATTTATATGTTACCCGAAATAGTTTTTTCTTTGAAAATATAAACAATACACACAACCCATCGCAGACTTATTTTGAAGGCAAAATACGAAAACCGAAGGTCTTATTGCCGTTGCCACATTAGAGTATTGTTGCCTGCATGACGCTAATCCATTGTAGCTATCGAGTTGTGACAGTTAGCTTCTTACCTTTGGTTGTCGCTCAGACGATGGCTACCTTTATATCAATGTGACAGCCACTTACCGACCGCTCAACGCAAACGCGTGCATGCACAGACACAGCCAGTTACTTTTCTCTGACCTCACTAGCTAGTTTGATACTCTGAATGTGCAGGACTGGACGTTGTTGCTCTATCGGGTATCGGGCCCGATACCGTATCGGTGCATCCCTAAACTACACATCAATATTGATGTACACCGGTCAGCCATAACATTATGACCACTGACAGGTGAAGTAAATAACACTGATAATCTCGTTATCGTGGCACCTGTCAGTGGGTGGGATATATTAGGCAGTAAGTGAACATTCTGTCCTCAAAGTTGACGTGATAGAAGCAGGAAAAATGGGCAAGCGTAAGGATCTGAGCGACTTTGACAAAGGCCAAATAGTGATGGCTAGACGACTGGGTCAGGGCATCTCCAAAACTGCAGCCCTTGTGTGGTGTTCCCAGTCTGCAGTGGTCAGTACCTATCAAAAGTGGTCCAAGGAAAGAAAAGAGGTGAACCAGCGACAGGTTCACAGGCGGCCAAGGCTCACCGATGTACGTGGAGAGCGAAGGCTGGCCTGTGCGGTCCGATCCAACGAATGAGCTACTGTAGCTCAAATTGCTAAAAAAGTTAATGCTGGAACTGATAGAAAGGTGTCAGAACACATAGTGCATCGCAGTTTGTTGCATATGGGGCTGCGTAACCGCAGACCAGTCAGGGTACCCATGCTGAACCCTGTCCACTGCCGAAAGCACCTACAATGGGCTTGTGAGCATTAGAACTGGACGAAGGAGCAGTGGAAGAAGGTGGCCTGGTCTGATGAATCACGTTTTCTTTTACATCACGTGGATGGGCAGGGGTGTGGGCGTCGCTTACCTGGAGAATACATGGCACCAGGATGCACTATGGGAAGAAGGCAAGCGGAGGCAGTGTGGAGGCAGTGTGATGCTTTGGGCATTGTTCTGCTGGGAAACCTTGGGTCCTGCCATTCATGTGGATGTTACTTTGATACATACCACCTACCTGAGCATTGTTGCAGACCATGTGCACCTTTTCATGGTAACGGTATTCCCTGATGACATTGGCCTCTTTCAGCAGGATAATGCGCCCTGCCACAAAGTAAAAATAGTTCACGAATGGTTTGAGGAACACAAGTTCAAGGTGTTCCAAATTCCCCCGGTCTCAATCCAATCAAGCATCGGTGGGATGTGCTGGACAAACAGGTCCGATCCATAGAGGCCCCACCTCGCAACTTACAGGACTTAAAGGATCTGCTGCTAACGTCTTGGTGCCAGATACCACAGCATACCTTCAGAGTTCTAGTGGAGTCCATGCCTCGATGGGTCAGGGCTGTTTTGGCGGCAAAAATGGGACCTACACAATATTAGGCAGGGGATCATAATGTTATGGTTGATCGGTATATGAACCTTATCAATTTTCAAATTACCTTACAAAGTAGTATAGTATAAACGACAGTGATGAAATCCCGAAAATTGTTCCTACCACCATTAAGACATTGCTAATGTTCGAGAATTGTTCATTTGTGGGCAAAATTTAGCCTACCTTTTTCCTAGCGCAAAATTTGTGCCATGTTTTTGCCATCAATGTTGTCTGTGAGGCAGCAAGGGTGCCAACATGATGGTGGTGAAATCCATTGAAAGTACTTTGCCAATAGAGGAAACATTTTATTCTAATAAAAGTGCATTTTACCAACTAAAAGAGAGACAAAGAAATACAAATGTGATAAAATGTGTCAATTAAAATAATGACTGCAGGAAATAAAGGAAGCCCCATTAAAACGACCAAAAATATATTTGTTGCCTCCTTAGAATTCTCCTTAGAAAACTACTAAAGCATGAGGCAATTGTCACGAAATGTCCAGTTGGATTACTGAAACTATCATTTGTACATCAATATTAATCATAATGCATTTATACCATAACTTCCCCAGTTTAGCCTGTATCTAATTCAAAATGATAATCAGACAACCGTTGCTCCACTTTACACTCTGGTCCAGAAAGAACAGTCCTTCCAGACAACGTAAGTTAGAGCAGAAATGACAACCGTGGAGCATGGTCCTTTACTGGGGGCATTCTGTGTCAGTTGATCATCACCAATGTAGTGTTATTTTTCCATGTTGGAAAATCTCAGTAAAATTAAAAATAAACGTATTCGCTAATGTTGGCTGGACCTGTACAGGTACATCTCAAAAAATTTGAATATTGTGGAAAAGTTTATTTTTTTCCCATAATTCCAATCAAAAAGTGACACCTCAATATATTCTAGATTCATTACACATAGTGAAACATGTAAAGACTTTTTTGTTTCAATCTTGATGATTACGGCTTACGGAAATCAAAAATCTTGTACCTCAAAATATTAGAATAAAAAATTTACAATACAGAGATGTCGACCTGAGAAGAGCTCTAATCAGCTAATTAACTTCCTGAGCCTTCAATCTCTCAGTCTGGTTCAGTACACACAACCACAATCATGGGAAGGAGTGCTGATTGGACAGTTGACCAGAAGACATTCATTGACACTCTCCACGGGGAGGGTAAGCCACAGAAGGTCATTGCTACAAGGGCTGGCTGTTTGCAGTGCGCTGTATCAAAGCATATTCATGGAAAGTTGACTGGAAGGGAAAAGTGTGGTAGGAAAAGGTGCACAAGCAACAGGGATGACCACAGCCTTGAGAGGATTGTCAAACAAAGCCGATTCAAGAACTTGGGGGAGCTTCACAAGGAGTGGACTGAGGCTGGAGTCAGTGCATCAAGAGCCACCTCGCACAGACTTGTCCAGGAAATGGGCTGTAAGTGTTGCATTCCTAGTGTCAAGCCACTCCTGAACCAGAGACAACATCAGAAGCGTCTTACCTGGGCGAAAGAGAAAAAGATCCGGACCGTTGCTCAGTGGCCCAAAGTCCTCTCTGTAGATGAAAGTAAATTGTGCATTTCATTTGGAAATCAAGGTCCCAGAGTCTGGAGGAAGAGTGGAGGGGCACAGAATCCAAGTTGCTTGAAGTCCAGTGAGAAGTTTCCACAGTCTGTGATGATTTGGGACGCCATGTCATCTGCTGGTGTTGGTCCACTGTGTTTTATCAAGTCCAGTGTCAATGCAGCCATCTACCAGGAGATTTTAGAGCACTGCTGACAAGCTTTATGGAGATGCTGATTTCCTTTTCCAGCAGGACTTGGCACCTGCCCGCAATGCCAAAACGACTGGTAACTGGTTTGCTGCCCATGGTATTACTGTGCCTGATTGGCCAGCTAACTCGCCTGACCTGAACCCCACAGAGAATCTATAGGGTAGTCAAGAAGAAAATAAGCACCAGACCCAACAACACAGACGAGCTGAAGGCCGCAATCAAAGCATCCGGGGTTTCCATAACACCTCAGCAGTGCCACAGGCTGATTGATTGCCTCCATGCCACGCCACATTGATGCAGTAACTCGTGCAAAAGGAGCCCCAACCAAGTATTGAGTGCATCAATTAACATACTTAGGAAACCTTTGCAGGTGTTTTGAGTTAATCAGCTGATTAGAGCTCTTCTCAGGTCGACATTTTGGTATTTTTTTTCTAATTTTTGAGACAATAATGGATTTATTATTTCCATGAGCTGTAAGCCGTAAACACCAAGATTGAAACAATAGACTTGAAATGTTTCATTATGTGTAATCAATCTAGAATATATAAAGGTGTCACTTTTTGATTTGATTTGAAAAATTAACTTTTCCATGACATTCAAATTTTTTGAGATGCACCTGTAATATGTAGACAGCAACACACAGGTTTTTTTTGTTCTTCACATCATTCTTGTATGTCTAGGGTTTCTGGTGCATATGTTTCCTTGAGTTTTTGTCAATAGGGCCTCAGATAGCCCAGTCATGGGCCATCTTAAGTTTTTAATCAATCTGAAGATTAACCTTTCCTTCCTGCACTTCCTCTGGTTGAGGAAGTGAGTCATAGGTTTAGACCTAGAGCAGTTAAGGACACGGACACATTAGTTCATTTATGGACTGAAATCTATAGACTTGAGTGAGATCTTGTATTTCAATGACATTACCAATAATGACAGTAAGTTCTTAAATCAGGCAATTTGGGGATAAATTGACTTTATCTTGAACACTGCCCTTGATTAATGTCTGAGTAGGCTGAATGGGTAATAAAACATTATCTGGAGGTGAGTTTTCCACATTGGTGTCCCCATCAAAGCATCATATTTCCAAAACTTAAAAAAGTCAAACTCTGCTTTCTAGATCTTAATGTTACCAGATTAACTGACTGTACCACACAGTATGGCATTAAATAAATATTTTATATTACAGAGGGGTTAATTTAAGCCCACACTGCAAGCCTAACAGCTTACTAATCATACGTAAGTTCCAGGCTTTTTTAAGCATGTGGTGGGTTATTAATTGTTAATGCAGAGATACATCTTATCATAATGCAAATGAGGTTGTCAAGAGGTTTATTCAGAGAAATTACTTTATCATTTTCATCATACAATAATAGTGTGGTGTAGGTTACATACCCCTTCGAAAATCAGGAACTGTTTATTATGCCCACAAATACACCTCCCACACAAACCACCAACTAATAGTGTGCTCCATTGATTTCTTTATCAGCTAAATGTCAAAAGGAAAGATTATATTTATTTGCAGGCAGATGGGGGGCGTTGCCTATTTGCAATTGCCTGACAGGACATAAATTATGATGAATGCAATATGTATTCACTGACAGCATAATAAAGACATTTCTCAATTTAAATAAATAATACATACAAAAATAAATAAAATATTAAGCAACATCTATAGAGTGGGCCAACCTGCCTAACAAGCCAGATGCTTCTTATCTTGAATTAGGCTAGACAAGGGCTTTATCGTGCCTCTGACTCTCTGTATGAATGCATCTTAATACAGAAAGAATTCTCTCCATCCCTTTACCAGGAAATTTTCCAGTTGTGTTGTCAAGCACTTTATGCAAAAAAAATAATTTAAATACAGAGTAATGTTTCAGCTGTACTGGGTACAGTCTTAATGTACTCGGTAAGTGCACAATAAACCAATTGACCATATTAAAGAGCGACTAACTTGTATGGTTGATCACCAAAAAGTAGTGATGGCCATACAAGGCTTTATTACCGGTCTTCTAGCAGCAGGATATTATGCTAGCAGTGCTAACTCAGATTTTCTTTTTCAAAATAAAAGCCATTATTGAAATATATAAGGTAATATAGTTGGCAATCTAGTCTGTACATTTTATGTTTAATGTCTGTTCCAATATTGTTTGTGTCTGTTCTTTTTTACAGACTATATTGTTAACCATATAGGCGTAAAAATTTCAATGATGACTTTTATTGTGATAATGAAAATCTGAGGGCTGCCAGCATAATATCCTGCTGCTAAAATAACGCTAATGAAGCCTCGTTTGGCCATCAATACCAAAAATATTACAGCCACACATGGCAATTTTTGTTCTGTTAAATAATATAACCTAGCGGAGCAGGCACTGATCTCACAGAGACCAACATAAGAGGGTACCCCATTTTGTGTTTAAAATATAAAAACAGACAACTCAAAAAGTCAATTTGCATTCCCTACTGTCATTGAAGTGGGGCACCGGATATTAACACCAGTTAATGTCTCTCTGCAAA
Source organism: Esox masquinongy (assembly GCA_016801175.1). Classification (NCBI taxonomy): domain Eukaryota; kingdom Metazoa; phylum Chordata; class Actinopteri; order Esociformes; family Esocidae; genus Esox; species Esox masquinongy. The sequence goes on from JACXGI010000011.1 coordinate 60,456, forward strand.
ATAAGTACTTTTTATGTTTCGGGACATAAAAAGGTCATACTTGGGCCATTTCAAAAAACAATGAGCTGAAATTCTTGATCTGTAAAAAAGAATTATGAGTGGGTCTGGAAAACTTTAACAACTGTCAAATAACAAAAGTATAGAAGTAATACCTAACCATGAAATATGCACAACTGTTTAAACGTTTGGGATCATTTAGAAATGTCCTTGTTTTCGAAAGAAAAGCAAATTTTTCTGTCTATTGAAATATCATCAAATGGATCAGAAATACAGTGTAGACGGTTTACGGTTTATGACTACTGTAGCCGAAAACGGCTGATATTTAATGGTATATCTACACAGGCGTACAGAGGCCCATTATCAGCAACCATCAGTCCTGTGTCCCAATAGTAGCCTACGTTGTGTTTACTAATCCAAGTAATTATCTACCAGCAATTTTATCAAGGGAATAGCCTTAATGAACCCGGTCAATCCATTACCGCCAGATTAGAGAACAATCAGAGGTGATTCTGGAATGACCTGAGCATGACTTTTCTTCTCCACCAATAGCATTGCAACATTCGAACGAGAAAGGCAAACAACTCTGCTAATGCACATGTCAGCCCATGTATGCTTTTGATTGGACAAAACAAAAGCACTTAAAAGCTCCCTTTCGAAAATCCTCATATCCAATTATGGAATTATGTAAGACTTTCTTCACAAAGACAATTTCGTCTCATCTTGTTTTTGTCAACCAAAATGAGAAATGTGTTCTTTAGTTATTGTTTTTTCTGGATCTATTTAGTCAGTTATTGTCTCATCGAAAGCAATTGATAAGTGTTTATCGAATATTTTCATCACTATTTTTGGTGACGAAATTAACACTGGTTCAACACGATGAGGATAAGAAGACCGTAAAGATAGTAGTCTGCAAGCATTGCTTTGCCACTGTCGGCTACTCGAGTGGAAACACTTCTAACATGACATCATTCATAGTGAAACCGTACCATTACCCACAAACCACGGTATGTACCGAACCATGGGCCCACTGTACCGTTGCATCTAGAGGTTGACCTATCACTGCTTTGGTCGATTTGCTATCGGCAGAACTTGGCTCCTATAGTAGCCGATGGCTGCGCAGCCTCTACCGGTCACTTGCAATTTACATTACCTTGCGATGAACCGGAGGCTCCATGCATGAAGTCAAGGTAATGTCACTGTGTAGAGTACCTGAGATAATATATATTTAAATGAAAGTTAACTTTAAGACAGCATTATTCGTTTTTATGAGCATGGTAAGGTTGTTGGTCATAGACTGACATTATTAATGCATTAGACTGAAGATAACTGCTGCTCTGCCGAAAGCATGCCGTCTCCATTTTGCTAGCAAGCATGGTTGTTAGAATTTGGCTATCCCTAAGTGCCAGTCTAGCACAACTATGGGCCAATGGCCATTTCTGATCATTTCTGAAATGGCCATTGGTCATTTCTGATCAGCAAACACTTTTGCTGAAAATGTGTGCATGTGATTAAATCCTGATAGTAATCTAAACAACTGTTAAAGACCCCATAGAATGGCACTCTTCCCTGATTTCATGAGACACAAGCGTTGGCACTCAGTGAGCTGGAGAGGGGCTGCCATAAATGCGCAACCGACTTTAAATCATGTTTTTCAATGTAGACTACAGAATATTTTCAGAAAGCAATACGCCACTATGACAAAACCTTCAACGAATTATTCTGACAATAGGATTAGAAAACGTGGGCTAAACCTTGCGGTCCCAGGATAAACGTTGGAACAGCTGATTGTACAGCAAGGCTGACAAGCAGCATCGGTTTAGTTCATCTCCCCAAAAACGTTATTTCGAATTTATAACAAAACCCTATCAGCTCCTTGTTCACGATACAAGACAAGCAGACAGGGAGGAAGAAACCATTCAACTTTTACTTTACTTACCAATGTGGCGTTCTCTCTTCCAAATACTCCAGCCATGTAACTATCCATTCATGAAATTAAGTCGCACACTTTAGGATTCCCCTTACCCCGGGAATATGCATGAACATTAACGGTTTGTAAGAGTGGCATTACAATATAGGAGGACGCACAACAGAAGTAATCCTTCCTGGCCAGTGATAAATCACAGAACAGCATCGCCCATTGTAGAACATAATTTTTCCCAACGATGTAATCCACCAAATCACACCTAATGATGTCCTGTTACCAAGGTATACAGTTGTGCTCATAAGTTTGTATGCCCTGGGATTGTGGCATTGATTTTGAAAATATGACTGATCATGCAAAAAAACTGTCTTTTATTTAAGAATAGTGATCATATGAAGCCATTTATTATTATCACAGTTGTTTGGCTCCTTTTTAAATCATAATGATAACAGAAATCACCCAAATGGCCCTGATCAAAAGTTTACATACCCTTGAATGTTTGGCCTTGTTACAGACATATAAGGTGACACACAGATGAAAATGGCAATTAAAGGTGAATTTCCCACACATGTGGCTTTTTAAATTACAATTAGTGTCTGTGTATAAATAGTCCATGAGTTTGTTAACTCTCACGTGGATGCACTGAGCAGGCTAGATACTGAGCCATGGGGAGCAGAAAGAACTGTCAAAAGACCTGTGTAACAAGGTAATGGAACTTGCAAATGCCAGTCAGTACTGTTCAGTCACTTATTAAGAAGTGGCAAGTTTGGGGATCTCTTGATACCAAGCCAAGGTCAGGTAGACCAAGAAAGATTTCAGCCAAAACTGCCAGAAGAATTGTTCGGGATACAAAGAAAAGCCCACAGGTAACCTCAGGAGAAATACAGGCTGCTCTGAAAAAAGACGGTGTGGTTGTTTGAAGGAGCACAATACGACAATACTTCAACAAAAATGAGCTGCATGGTCGAGTTGCCAAAAAGAAGCCTTTACTGCAGCAATGATAAAAAAAATTCTGGTTACAATATGCCTGACAACACCTTGACACGCCCCACAGCTTCTGGCACACTAATTTGGAGTGACAAGACCAAAATTGAGGTTTATGGTCACAACTATAAGCGCTATGTTTGGAGAGGGGTCAACAAGGCCTATAGTGAAAAGAATACCATCCCCACTGTGAAGCATGGTGGTGGCACACTGATGTTTTGGGGGTGTGTGACCTCTAAAGGGACGGGGAATCTTGTGAAAATTGTTGGCAAGATGAATGCAGTATGTTATGAGAAAATACAGGCAGACAATTTGCATTCTTCTACATGAAAGCTGCGCATTGGACGATCTTGGACTTTCCAGCACGACAATGACCCTAAGCACAAGGCCAAGTTGACCCTCCAGTGGTTACAGCAGAAAAAGGTGAAGGTTCTGGAGTGGCCATCACAGTCTCCTGACCTTAATATCATCGCGCCACTCTGGGGCGATCTCAAACGTGCGGTTCATGCAAGACGACCAAAGATTTTGCATGACCTGGAGGCATTTTGCTAAGAGGAATGGGCAGCTATACCACCTGCAAGAATTTGGGCCTTCATAGACAACTATTACAAAATACTGCACGCTGTCATTGATGCTAAAGGGGGCAATACACAGAATTAAGAACTAAGGGTATGCAGACTTTTGAACAGGGATCAGTTCAATTTTTTCTTTGTTGCCATGTTTTCTTTTATGATTGTGCCATTCTGTTATGACCTACAGTTGAATGTGAATCCATAAGAAATAAGACGTGTTTTGCCTGCTCACTCATGTTTTCTTTACAAATGGTACATATATTACCAATTCTCCAAGGGTATGCAAACTTTTGAGCACAACTGTATTTCTAAATTCTTACTACGTAGATGTCGTGTGCCATATCACAAGAATTTCATTGTGCAGGATGACGCTGTGTTATTCGGAGGGTTTGATAAATAAACTTAGAACTTTTGGATTTCCTTTGTTTGTATCAATGTCAACTTCTGCTTGCTTGTTTGGCTGCTCTTGGATCTTGAGTTAATTCAATTCTACCTGCTCTGCAATTGGGACAATACCTCTGCCTCTTCCGAGTGGTATTGTTGGAGAATCAATGGAGCAACTTCACCAACAAGACACATTTTGCAAGAAACATTTTAATAGAGGATTGTGACACACATACACTTAGAAAAGGACTAAAGGCTAATGCAATTCCATCAGGTTACCCATTTCAACCCGTGGAGACAAGACAGATTGTAATTAATACTTCTGATTGCAATGTTATAATACACAAAGTACACATTGCCTCCAGATATTCTGGGCAAGGGTTGGAGATTAACATGTTCACCATCGCCGAGGTGACTGTCCGAGGTGAATATCAAAGACAAAATAGGTAACTTGCTTTCTAGCTAGCGAATATTAACTGTGTATATTAACTTTACTGTGTATACACTTTTTCCAAACAAACGCGTGGATTGATACAATTGTGACCAAAACTGACCGTTAAACACAGGAATTACCAGTTTACTTGAAATGAGAATCATATCGCAGAAATTAAAAACTGTATTTCGAGGAATACAACATTGTCATGTTCTTTGAGGTAAACAATACCACTTGTCTTAGTTTGGAGTGTTTTAGAGTAGTTTTCTGCTTGCAATGCAGCTTTGCGATAGGGGTACGTATGGTTTCCATTCATAAATTTGTACAAAGCTAATAATGCTAATTACTGACTGAGACAGAGCTGAACAATGGATTGTTTTAAAAAATGACTACATGCCTGAACAGCCAATGGGGAGTAAGGGGACTGTCACCGAAATATGATTTTTGGAGGAACTATCCCTTTAAACTCACCCTCAGAGGGTGCCTTTTTTTTGCCTTTTCTTGGCAAAAACCATAGCATGTTTTTTTTAATGATGCGACATGACAACAGGTAGCAAGCGAGTGCTGTGTTAACTTAATAAGCCTTGATCACAAACCACCTGAGCCCCTTTCTGCTTCCATTTTTCAAAGGAAGCAGTGGCACAAGTATGTAGCTATACTAGATAGGGTGACCAATAGACTTGAAAATGTGTTAAACTTTACCACCACAACTGATATTGTCGAACATTAATGTGTTATTGAAATTCTATAAATAAGATTCAAATAAATTAATAAGTATCAGCTACATTGGTAAAACAGTGTGTCATGTGTCTGCGTTTTACACACCTATTAGGCAATGGAAGTGGCATTGTTCAATTGTGTTCATTTTAATAAAGGAGATACGTATGTTACTCGGGTGTTCGACTTTAAAGAGAAAAATGTAGATAAACCATCAATTGTAAAAACTCAAAGAAAAAATTAAATTATTAAATTACTTTTGAGCAATATCACCCAGCCCTAATATCTGCCTGATGTTTACTTCAACTAGCCTTGCAACAGCAACGTCTCTAACACTGTCAATGATCAGTATCACAATCCTCAGATTCATTTTCACCTGAATTCTAGGAAACGTATGAAGTTATAATTTCTTGTTACTACATTCCACTGTCGTAAGCAGCATTACACCCACACCTGTTTTCCTGAGTACAAAGAGCATCATTAGCCTACAACTCTGATTCCAATAGGCTTACATTCCTCGTTATGCAACATCTGAATGCATGTAAAAAAATTCTGTAGTTCAAACATACAGCCCTCTTGACTGCGTTGAATGGAGGCTTACAAGCAGGCATGTTGCTAGGTTACAAATCTCTCTTCTAACATAAGAACTTTGTTGCTGTGTCAGACCTTCTGACACAAACACACACTGACACTTTCAACAAGGACTTGTCTGAACACCCTAAGACATTTCCATATAAAAGGACCCAAGACCATCAAAATGTGAAGTTCATACAAGCACATCAAATTTGGTTTTAGAGGAAAGCAAATCATCTACACCAGGGGCAAACCTTGTCTCCCAACCAGAATGTAATTTTCCTAGATTGAAAACATTGTTTTAATATCAATAAAATGAACATCTTGCATAGAACAATGTAGAGTGGAGAAAGATGATACAATAAAGGAAAAATTCTAGTGGCACAGACTGAAACAGCTTTTGCAAGAGGCATTGCCTGCGGTTTATTGACAATCACATTGAAAGCCATAACAATCAGCTGTTTGTCAGTTGCAGAATTCCCGACCGACCCAACTAAATGCAAGCATGATGTTATAAAACAAAATTAACAGCATTCCAAAATAAATAAGCTATTGATCCTTGATTGCAAAATAAGCAGTTTGTGTAAGCCAGTGAACAGCACAATAATGAACTGGCTTGTAGCGAGGAGGGTTTAGCCTAGATTTTCACCAGTTTTGAACTGAGGCGTTTTCTTTTAAAGACAATTTTTAATATATGACGTCTACAACAACTCAGTAAATATTATAGTTTTGTAGGCTGCATTTAAAACGATCATCACCAGGGCTGTGTAAATAAATCAACCCCTGCTACCAATGTCCGCCTGCGTCCTGATGAATCTTTGTCCGATAATCTTTGTCCCAATATTGAAGCTATACATAATAATATGCTAGGCTGTGGTTAAATGTTTTTAGTCAACAACTGTACGTTTGCCTTCTGTACGTTTAAGATTTTTTCTAATTCCTCTCCTTCATGCTGAGCGAGGATAATGGAATTTTACAGAACAAGTAAAGGTAGACCTACCAGTAGGGATGTCACGAGAAGTGATGCTTCGGTACCAAGTTGATGCCAGAATTCTGAAAACATGACTTTACACGTTTTTGTACAGTACCGTAGATACCGTGGATCCAAAACATGACAGTTGATGGCAAGTGGAGCTGCAGCTCCGCCTCGACCCGTCAAAAAGACAAACAGTAAGAGTCGCACACTTGGCGTTCGAGGCGGTTGATCAGGGAGAAATAAATGCCCAAAAACTACTATGCAAACAGTGCCTTGAAATTTTCGAGACTAAAGGAGGAAATCAAATTTATTTATAAAGCCCTTTTTACATCAGCCGTTGTCACAAAGTGCTTTTACAAAACAAAACACCCGGCCTTAAACCCCAAGGAGCAAACAACAATAGTGTTGAATTTCAGTGGCTAGGAAAAACTCCCTAAGAAGGCCGAAATTTAGGAAGAAACCTAGAGAGGAACCAGGCTCAGAGGGGTGAGCAGTCCTCTTCTGGCTGTGCCGGGTGAACATATTAAGAGTAGTGATGGCCATTTGAGGCTTCATTAGCGTTATTTTAGTAGCAGGATATTATGCTGGAAGCACTCAGATTTTCTTTATCACAATAAAAGCCATCATTGAAATGTATAAGGCAATATAGTTAACAATCTAGTCTGTGAAAAAGAACAGACAAGAATAACATTGGAACGGACATTAAACAAAAAATGTAGAGACTAGATTGTTAACTATATTACCTTATATATTTCAATAATGGCTTTTATTTTGATAAAGAAAATCTGAACACTGCTAGCATAATATCCTGCTGCAAGAAGAACGGTAATGAAGTAATGAAGGTCCCTCTCTAGGTTTCTTCCTAAATTTCAGCCTTCTTAGGGACTTTTTCCTCGCCACTGAAATTCAAAATTGTTGTTGTTTGCTCCTTGGGGTTTCAGGCTGGGTATTTTGTAAAAGCACGTAGTGACAACTGCTGTTGTAAAAAGGGCTTTATAAATAAATTTGATTGATTGATTGATTGAGACGATCATCAATGGCATCATTACTGCGCAGGTAATTGTGAAACGGTCAATTGACATTAGGTACGCTGTAAACTGTAAACATTGTTTCTGGTGTATTAACCTGTATTGACACTAGCAGAAAAGTATTTATGTGTAAGCAGTGGTTGACTTGGGCCTTATAATCTTGGGCAAACAGCGTTCCAGGTCCTTTTTTAGGGCATGCCCAATTAACACATACAGTTTCATTAATATAGGCTAGTCCAATGTACGATTTTCCTGCACTTATTTGATCCCAAGTAAAGTGCTGTGGGTAAGTAAGTGTTTGACTATTTACCATTTACTAACAACATATGCAACCAAAAGAAAATACTCACGAGATGACCCGGGTACTCTTTAAGAAAATACACACCACGCAATTTCCTTCCTTGGTAGGGCACATTGAGTATTTTCTGTCTTATATATCAGCTCATTTGGGCAAGTGATACGTGCGTAGACGCAAGAAAATAGACATGTTTTCTAATTATAAGCGCCATGACACCGTTGAGGTGTTGATTCTTGCGGCCCGTCTATACTCTTTCATTCATTCCCATGCATTCTGTCTGCAGCGTATATGCGTACATACGCGAATAGACTGATTTGGGCTTTACAATGCTTAATGGTGTCTCGCTAAATATTCAAACTTGGCGTGATGTTAATACACAACAAACGATCTAATGATGAGATCCAATTTCATGACGAGCTAGTAAGTCCCAATACTTGCATACTATATGCTAAACAGAACCTGCACCATCACCCGCAAAGTAGCCTACATACTTGTAGCACGTAGTACAGTGGATATAAAAAGTCTACACACCCCTGCTAAAATGCCAGGTTCTTGTGATGTAAAAGAATGAGACAAAAATAAATCATGTCAGAACTTTTTCCACCTTTAATGTGACCTATAACGTGAACAATTCAATTGAAAAACAAACTGAAAACTTTGAGGGGGAAAAATAAAAAATAAAAAACTCACAATAACCTGGTTGCATAAGTGTGCACACCCTTAAACTAATACTTTGTTGAAGCACCTTTTGATTTTATTACAGCACTCAGTCTTTTTGGGTAGGAGTCTATTTACATGGCACATCTTGACGTGGCAATATTTCCCCACTCTTCTTTGCAAAAGTGCTCCAAATCTGTCAGATTGCAAGGACATCTCCTGTGCACAGCCCTCTTCAGATCACCCCACAGATGTTCAATTGGATTCAGGTCTGGGCTCTGGCTGGGCCATTCTAAAACGTTAATCTTCTGGTGAAGCCATGCTTTTGTGGATTTGGATGTGTGCTTTGGGTCCATGTCATGCTGAAAGGTGAACTTCCTCTTCATCTTCAGCTCTCTAATGGACGCCTGAAGGTTTTGTGCCAAAATTGCTGGGTATTTGGAACTGTTCATAATTCCCTCCACCCTGACTAAGGCCCCGGTTCCAGCTGAAGAAAAACAGCCCCAAAGCATGATGCTCCCACCACTATGCTTCACTGTGGGTATGGTGTTCTTTGGGTGATGTGCAGTGATGTTTTTGCGCCAAACATACCTTTTGGAATTATGGACAAAAAGTTCAACCTTGGTTTCATCAGACCATAACACATTTTCCCACGTGCTTTTGGGGGACTTGATGTTTGTTTTTGCAAACTTCAGCCGGGCTTGGATGTTTTTCTTTGTAAGAAAAGGCTTCCGTCTTGCCACCCAACCCCATAGCCCATTCATATGAAGAATACGGGAGATTGTTGTCACATGTAGCACACGGCCAGTACTTGCCAGAAATTCCTGCAGTTCCTTTAATGTTGCTGTAGGCCTCTTGGAAGCCTCCCTGACCAGTTTTCTTCTCGTCTTTTCATCAAATTTGGAGGGACGTCCAGTTCTTGGTAATGTCTCTGTTGTACCATATTTTCTCCTCTTGATGATGACTGTCTTCACTGTGTTCCATGGTATATCTAATGCTTTGGAAATTATTTTGTACCCTTCTGCTGACTGATATCTTTCAACAATGAGATCCCTCTGATGCTTTGCAAGCTCTCTGCGGACCATGGCTTATGCTCTGAGATGCAACTAAGAAAATGTCAGGAAAATCCTACTACAACAGCTGAACTTTATTTGTGATTAATCAGAGTCACTTTAAATGATGGCAGGTGTGTAGTGACTTCTATTTAACATGAGTTTGAATGTAATTGGTTAATTCTGAACACAGCCACATCCCCAGTTATAAGAGGGTGTGCACACTTATGCAACCAGGTTATTTTAAGGTTTTTATTTTTCATTTTTCCCCCTCGAAGATTTCAGTTTGTTTTTCAATTAAATTGTTCACATTATAGGTCACATTAAAAGTGGAAAAAGTTCTGACACGATTTATCTTTGTCTCACTCTTTTACATCACAAAAACTTGGCATTTTCAAAGGGGTGTGTAGACTTTTTACATCCAGTGTATATAGTATGCGTTATGACATTCAGGCTCTGACTTTTTCCTCTTTCTCCATACTGCTTGTTTCTACTTTCATATCTCACTCCGCACTGGTCTTTCTCTCTCACTCAAATTACTTTGAACACCAATCACTGTCCACCTGCCGTTACCCACCTTTAATTATGCCATATTGTTTCAGTACTACAAGCTGTCCGCTACTTTTTTAATGGGGAAAGATATATAATTTTGGCCCGCGGGCCGTGTCTTTACGGCCGCTGTAAAATAAACCAATATTATAGACATGGTACCATAACTACTACATTAGTAGTCGCCAGTACCAACACTGTATGGGTGTACTTTTTTCATGGGTTCATTGCAAACCAGCACAGTAACGACCGTCGACCAATTAAAAAACAACTAGCTAGGTAACGTTAGCATTCTGTACTGTAATGGTGGCTACGACGTTAGCTTGTCTACTAAACGAGTTGGTGTGAATGGTTAGACGCATAGCGTAAGATTTGTCTCATAGTTACCAACCAAATAATCCACTTTTCTCAAGTTAACGTTAAGTTTGCTAGATGGCTGGGGGGGGATCTCTCGAGTTCTCTAACTAGCTAGCTTAGTTAGCTTGTCTCAGTATTCTAACGTGAGCTAGCTATCCAGGCGGAAGTTTATCTTGCAACGGCGAAATCGTTTTTAGGAGAATATTTCAGTTTACAAAAAGTTATTTACCTCAGCGGTTTCTTTCGCAGTTTCAAGATTCCAAACGACACTGCTTTCCCGGCACTTTATTCCTCTTTCTTGCTATGCAAGCGAATGACTAGCAATGTCCTATCAGTGCAAAAATAAGAAACTACAAAATATAATGATGGGAACCCGGAGGACAAGTAATGAGCTAGTTGGTGTCGGAGTATTAATAGTGCCCTCTGTCGGAGATCCATTTGAAGAAAATTCATGGCCTTTTAATGTAGATTCACCACTTTCGTGACATTGGTTATTTGAAGTGGCTGACTTCATGTGCCATATTGAGAAATGAGAAACTTGGTTTACTGTGAAGAGGTCCGACTTACCGCTAATTCAAAATCAACTCCTCTGCCTTACGCACTTGCTCAGTGTTCTCCATGTGTTGCTAACCAAACTCTAGAATACTTAGTGAAGGGTTAAATAAATCCAATTAACTATCGGGATACAGTTAAATTAGCGTTTAATTAATAAAGCGAACATGGAATAATAACGAACAAATCCCTTTAGTGTTTAAAAATAAATCAACATCAATAACAACTAAACATTTGGACCATTCTGCCGAATCGGTGCCTTTTCCGTCCCCAGTCCACTACATGCATAAATATCCATATTTATCCATATCAAATATATGTTTAATACATTTTATTATCAAGCAAAGTGTCCTGCACTTCGTCCTTATTGCAATATGGTGACATGTAAAACCTTAATAAAAACTACCTAGAACACTGAAAAAATAGGATTTTAGCCCATCCCCACTCTCTAACACTACACTTCACCATGAAATATAATGATTACAATCAGAAATCTTTTTTTGTATTACTGTGTGACTCTATTTCCAATTTAGACATAAAAAATATTTTCTCATCAGAAATTCATAATATATTAGTTCAAATGAAAGAAAATTTAATGTCCTCAGGTTTTCACTCAGTTCTGTTACTGACACATTCCCCCATATAAAAATGTCAGACATTCCACAAGTCACTTTTTTCCAGTATTTTTTTTTTATCATATTGCAAGTATGACTGAGAATGTCGCTTCAAACTTTGCCTAGTAGTAGACGGCGGCCATCATGGTACAAAGACACATCATGGTGGTGCTGTAGCACTCAGTCGAATATGGAAAAAATGAAATTCATCTCATGAACCGAATGTCAAAGTCAGGCAACCAAGTTCCAGTTATGCCCCTTCTTATGCTGAACAAAAAAGTCTCTGGGGTCTTTCAAATCCGCCCCTTAGATTTTCCTCCATTTTGAATTTTGTGAAAAACTCGTTAACGACATCTCCTCCAAGACCGCTGAACGGATTTGTTACCGTTTGGTGGGAAAGACCTTTCAACCATTATCTTGGAAATGTATATAAGTAAAAATGATATCTCGAACAATATGGCCGAAATCAGCTAATGAAATTGATGTGGGCAGGTCTATGACTTTAGAAGTCCTTTAATCCCAAATGGAATATCAAACAGCTACAAAACGAAACATACATGTAAATGTGTCTGCCAGGAATGGACAGAAAAAGTCACATACAGAAATACCTCTTGGGGGCGCTATAAACATCAATGTTTCTCACAATTTTGCCGTTAATGAAAACACAGTTAAATTACATCTCCGAAACCACTGAACAGATTTGGATGACAATTAGTGTGAAGGACCTTTGGATCATTGTCTCTAAATATTGTCTCCATTTTGACTTGGGTGAAAAACTCCAAGACCGCTGAACGGATTTGCATGCCATTTGGTGTGACAGACCTTTGAACCATTATCTTTAAAATTAATATAAAAAAGTTGATATCTCAAACAATATGACTTCCGACCAGTTGCACTCTTTAAGTCCTGCCTCCCCCCAACACTGGATCCCTACCAGTTTGCCTACCGGTCGAACAGGTCTACAGAGGATGCCATCTCCACGGCCATACACTCTGCCCTGACCCACCTGGACAAAACCAACACCTATGTGAGAATGCTATTCATAGATTTCATCTCAGCATTCAACACTGTCATCCCCTCCGGGTTGGTCAACAAACTCCATGACCTGGGAATCAGCCCCTCTCTGCAACTGAACTTAGGACTTCCTAACCAACAGACCCCAGTCTGTCAGGTTAGACAACTTCACCTCCTCCACCCTGATCCTGAACACTGGTGTACCACAAGGCTGTGTGCTGAGCCCTCTCCTGTAATCCCTCTTCACCCACGACTGCGTTCCTGTACACAGTTCCAACACCATCGTCAAGTTCGCAGACATCACCACGGTGGTAGGCCTGATTAGTGACAATGACAAGTCATTTGCAATTGTTTTAATCGATGGAGCCAAGGATTCTTCAGCTTAACAAGCTAAACACTTCAAGCTATATACACTACTGTTCAAAGTCAATGGTATTAGCAATTCAACCCGGGTGTCAAATCATTTTGGCCACTGTGTGTGTGTGTGAGATTAGAGGAAGAGGATTTTAGTTGTCACTCAGGTGGCTAGCAAGCTCAAGGCTAGGTGGCTAACACAGGGTGGCTAATGCTACATGGCTAAAGCAACGTGGCTTAACGCAGGGTAGGTAACACTAGGTGGCAAACGATAGGTGGCTAACGCAAGATGGCTAAGGCAAAGTGGGGAACACTAGGTGGCTAACGCTAGATGGCTAACACCAAGTGGCCAACGCAAGGTGGCTTATGCAAAATGGTTAACGCAAGGTGGCTTATGCAAAATGGTTAACACAAGGTGGCTTACACTATGTGGCAAACGCTATATGGCTAACCCAAGGTGGCTCATGCTATGTTGCTAACGTTAGGTGGCAAACACAAGTTGGCTTACGCTATGTGGCTAAGGCTAAGTGGCTAACGCTAGGTGGCTAACGCAAGGTTGCTTACGCTATGTCTCACGCAATGTTGCTTACGCTAGGTGGCTAACGCAATGTTGCTAATGCTAGGTAGCTAATGCAAGGTGGCTAACGTCTTTGACACTTCGCAATGTAATGGCTTTATAGCAGCTATAAATGTCACTGATGTTAAGATATTCATCAAAAATCTGCCATACAAGTTTGATACAAAATTTGCTGTTGAACTATCTCCACTTTCTTGACCCCATACCCCGTACACACACCCCACACACACATTATTTTCTCCTTCAACAGACAAAAACACATGGTGTGTCTTAGACACTTGATTTCCATCATCTCCTCTCTCCACAACCTCCCAAATACATTCTCCTTTATGCCCAAACGCTCTCCTCCCTCCACACTACCACACACATTATATTCTCTCTTCAAACACAATCCACACTCTCCTCCCCCCACTCCTCACCAAGACACACTTTCTGCTCCACGCACGTTCCTACCCTACCCTCTACTGCCTCTGTCCAAATACACTTTCTCTCGTCTCTCTTTACACACTCTCTTATATCTCAGCATAAAATCACACACACATTCTCCTGTCACTCAGCATACAGACATTCCTATTTTCATCCAAGAAACAACACTCCTCCCCCACAAACACTATGTCTCGTATCTCTACACATACCACACACACATTCTTCACTCTATACACATTGATTTTGCTGGACCGTGTAAGCGGAGCCGGCCAAGATGAGCGGATGTCTCTTACTGAGTGAGTGAGTGAGTGACTGACTGACTCCCCCTTGTCAAATAGCGTAGTGGTTAGAAATGCGGACTGCCATGCAGCCAACCGGTGTTAGAGCCTTGTCACAAACAAAAATTATGCATTAGGATTTGTTCAGTGTAGACAAAAACTTTGCTGGCTATAACCTTCAGTAACTACGTTATAGTTAGCCTAAAGTAAAACTGCTTCTGGTTATATTGTGACTATTTCTGGTGGATTTTCAAAGTACGCATCTGTGTATGGTTTTTGGGGTAATATCGATCACAACCCCTTGTGCAGTAAAAGAGGAGGGGATCCACGATTCTCTCGCCTTTTCACTTGACGAAATTGTTATCTTCATCTATATTGATAGTTATTGTATCAATGACATGCTACCAGCAGTGACAAGGACACTAGCAAAATCCAAAACTAGAGAAGAATCAGTCAGGAAGGATAAGGAGAGAGCAATTGTCTGTGGCCACCCCCTGCAAAACCATTCCCTTTTTTGGGGTTGTCTTGCTGTTGCCTCTCCAGTGCACCAGTTTTCCCTTTCATTTGCACCAAAACCGGTGACATTGTTTCACAATCGCTTATGCATCCTAACTCGATAGATTGATATCCCATAAAGTTTAATTTATTTGGTGTTATATTGTGATGATTGTGTTCCCTTAATTTTTTTGAGAAGTGTATAATATTAGATTGTGTCAGGCAGTCATTCATGCAATGATATGCAAAATCATGATCCTACTAAACAGCTACTTCAATGAGGGTACAATCATTTAGCAACCATATATTTTTTCTTTATTAATCATTGGGCACCTATTCGGAAGTTGAAAACAAACATTTTAGCATTTTGTCCACAATTATTAAATGATCAATATGCTTTGGTTTTAAATATAGCCAGAAACGTAATCAGAAAGTAGCAACAGAACTTGTCAAGGAGTATTAACACAACTCCAACCACTGAATCTATTGAGAGCCTCAGAATATAGGTGTAGAGGACACATACACATTAATAATGTAGTAAGAACATTTACTTTAACCTGTGATTGAGTATTAATGAAAATAAGGCACACGTGTGTGCATTTAACAAGTTACACCATATTGTGGCATTATAATGTAATGTTGTTCAACACGGAAACACTTTATTATTTTTCTGTGCACAACCAACAAAAACATAGGCGGAAAGTAGCAAGCTAACGTTAACTGTGATGGCTGTTACTCGGGTCAAATAATTAGCTAGAACAATTTAGCCTATGTTATTAAATTGAACAACAAAACTTAACATGAACTGTAAAAAATTGCAGAAATTTATACTAAAAATCGATGGAAAGCTGGCAACATACACGTTTCTCACCTTTACCTTCTTCTTCGGGTATGGATCAATTTTCTGTTCTGATCTCAACAAGTCTATTACAGCATGTTTATGATGTCATCATGTAGACCCCTCACAAAGTATTTTACAGTATTTTTAAACTACAAAATACAAAACACTAAAGTATTTTGAAACAAAATATGAAGCCATTTTCATCAAACCTATCAAATACAAATTAAAAAATCCTATTTTGCATTGAAATACGTATTTTAAATACATGTATCATAAATATTGCCCATCCCTGTCATCACCTATATTGATAGTTATTGTATCAATGTCATTCACGAATGAAAGAAAAACAAATGTTGTTGTGCCATGAAGGCAATTGCTCAGTTCTTATGACAATTCCAAGTAGTAAGTAGATACTAGTATGCCTATTACTGGCTAATAAAAGCCATACAGTTACTATACAGACACTATTTGCAGTGGAAGAAAAATTTAATAAGAAATGTTACTTATTTTAACATAATGATTAATGGTGTCAAGCTATATATTCAAACTTGGCGTGATGTTAATGCATGACAAAATGATCTAATGTTGACACGCAGTTTTATGATGAGGTAGTATGTCCCAATTGGTCCCAATACTGGCCCACTAGCTTACTATATACAAAACAGTACATACTTCATCATCCGCGAAGTACGTACTTGTAGTACATAGCATGTAGTATTTGATTTGAGATTCAGCCAATGCTTTCTATTTCTTCGTGTCTGGGCCCGTGTTTGGTGACGAGTGGTCCCGTGCTCTGCCTCCGTCATTAGATATTGTTTGTATTTTCACTTTTATAATGTGTTACAGTGGGACGATTGCAATGCGACGTCAGCTGTGCTGTTAATGTATGGCAGGATCGCCAGAATCCTGCCATCCATTCTGTTATGACCTACAGTTGAATGGGCCCTTTACAACAGCTTGCACCCCGGCCCGGCATCACCACGCTACGCCAGTGATAACAGGACTGAATAAAAGTAACAAGAGAAGTTTGAATGAAATAGCCATTTTAAATGTGCCTGGTATATACACTACTGTTCAAAAGTTTGGGGTCACTTAGAAATGACCTTATTTTCAAAAGAAAAGCATTTTTTCCCCATTAAAATAACATCAAATTGATCAGAAATACAGTGTAGACATGTAGTCAATAGAACAATGTTGCTAGTTGAGAAGCCTTATGGCCTGGGGGAAAAAACTGTTACTCTGGAAGTACATGCCCTGATGCTCTGGTAACGTCTACCAGACAGCAGCAGTATGAACAGACCATTGCCTTGGTGGCTGTAGTCTTTTATGATGTTCCGTGCTTTCCTAAAGCATTGTATATGTTAGATGCCCTGCACAGAAGGGAGATGGCAGCCAATGATGTGCTCCGCAGACTTGCGATCAGCAGCAGAGCAGCTGCCGTACCAGGCAGTAAAGCAGCCTGAGAGGAAGCTCTCAGTGGTGCACCTGTAAAAGTTGGTGAGAGTTTTTGCAGACATGCCAAACTTAAGTTGACTCAGGAAGTATAGGTGCTTTTGGGCAGTTTTTACCACTGAGTCTGCTGGCCTGGACCAGATGAGGTCATCTTTGATGAACACACTGAGGAACTTGAAGTCAGAGACTCTCTCCACTTCAGCTCCATCGATGTGTATGAGGTGTGTGATCCCCTCTCTGCCGCTTCCTGAAGTCCACAATCATTTCCTTAGTCTTGCGAGAGAGAGGTTGTTGTCCTGGGACCATGTTGCCAAGTCACTTACCTCGTCTCTGTATTCGGTCTCATTGTTGGAGATGAGGCCCAGGATGGTGTTGTTGGCCGCAAACTTAAGGATGACGTTGTAGCTGTGTGTGGCCACACAGTCATGCGTGAACAGGGAGTACAGGAGGGGACTGAGTACGCAGCCCTGAGGGGCTCCGATGCTTAGGGCCAGTGCAAAGGAGGTGAGGTTGCCCATTCTCACCACCTGGTGTCTGCTCGTCAGGAAGTCCAGGATCCTGTTGCAAAGGGAGGTGTTAAGACCCAGGGTCCTGAGCTTGGGAACGAGCAATTGTGGGTTTGACTACAGGCTCAAATTCGCCAGAAACAAAGAATTGTCTATTCTCTGAGAAATTAAGGCTATTCCATGCGAGAAATTGCCAAGAAACTGAAGATCTCATACAATGCTGTGTACAACTCCCTTCACAAAACAGCACAAAGTGGCTCTAAGCATAATAGAAAGTGTGGGGTGGGGGGTGCACAACTAAGCAAGCAGACAAATACATTAGTGGTGGAGGCAATGTGATTGGGGGTGCTTTGGTGGTGGTAAAGTGGGAGTTTTGTCCAGAGTAAAAGGGATCTTGAAGGAAGGTTATCACTCCATTTTGCAACGCCATACCGTGCTCTGTGGACGGAACTAGATTGGAGCCAGTTTCCTCCTACCACAGGACAATGATTTAAAGCACAGCTCCAAACTATGCAAGAACTATTTAGGGAAGAAGCAGTCACACAAGCACACACTCCATACAAACACTCTTGCAAAAGCATGCACATACAATTGTTACAGCTTTAATGTTGCTACCTAGACTAGAGTCTTTTTTGCCAAGTATAACGACGTCTGTTTTATCTTTGTTTATGTGACATCCAGTTATTCTCACAAACACTAGCACTCATTCCTGTTTCTCAGTGCTCATTCCTGTTACCCAAAGTTCATTCCTGTTAAATGTTTTTTATGAAAAAATGAAGATAAACAACTTATTTTTCAATTATGTTTTGTCCATCATTTAAACAATTGTATGATAAACAACATGATAGATTTTTGAAAATATTGAGGTTGGGGTCTCCCTTAAAAAAAAAAAAAAATGGCTTGGTGTGTTTAAAAGAAACACATTTCGCCTGCATATGTTGTGACTTTTTTGCTACAGATATTTATTTTTTAACCAATTATTTCTGTAAAAATAATTGTTGTGCGACAGCTGAAAAGTACAGAGTGCATAAATATTTCTGAGAGATTGTTGAAATTGAAATCGGAATGTCTGACGGGAGTCGAACCAGGGTTGAAATATTGAACATCAGGGATATTACCACAAGACCACATGGCCTGCTGGTACACACTACAGCTCTGTACCCTCTCCAAATGTAACTTTCACCCCAGCCATTACATTTTTGCTGAAATAACGTGGGCAACAAACAATTGTTAATGGAACTAAAGTGTACTCTTGTACAAAGATTACTGTAGATGGCTAGCTAATAGCTATACAGCCTTCCTATAACGAAAACAATGACTCCAATCACTCCATGGCTGGTTCGTTTCTTTAGAAAACAATAACAGTATGAAAGGGTCACGTAATACAATTATTCTCTTAAATATATGAGAATGATGGTATTACAGAGTGGAAATACAGCTCCGGAAAAAATTATGAGACCACTGCACCTTTTTCTTTCCTTTCCAAAAAAGTTGAAAAGGAAGGTTTTGAGTGAGGAACAGAAGGGTTAGAATTAAGAGACCACTGGAAATTGAACGCATCTGTTCCTCACTCAAAACCTTCCTTTTCAACTTTTTTGGAAAGGAAAGAAAAAGGTGCAGTGGTCTCTTAATTATTTCCGGAGCTGTATATTGTTGTGCCATGGCTGAAAAGTACAGAATGGATAAACATTTCCGAGAGACAAAATTTGGAAGGTCTGAGAGGGGAATTAAACCGGTGTCACAATACTAAAAGACACAGATGTTCCCACTACACCACAGGGCCTGCTGGTAGCCAGTGCACCTCCGTATAGTCTCCAGGGATTGTGATCTATATTACCCCAAAAAGCATAAACAAATGCGTACTTCAAAAATCCACCAGAAATATTCACAATATAACCGTAAACAGTTTTGTTTTAGGCTTACTATAACATAGCTACTGATGGTTGTAGCCATAGAGAGTGTGAACATAGAGACATAGAGAGTGTGTAAAGAGAGACGAGAGAATATGTATTCGGAGGGAGGGAGTAGAGGGTAGGGTAGGAATATGTGTGGAGCAGAGCGCGTGTCTTGGTGAGGAGTGGGGGGAGGAGAGTGTGGATTGTGTGTGAAGAGAGAATATAATGTGTGTGTGGAGGGAGGAGTGTATGGGCGTAAAGGAGAATGTGTTTGGGTGGTTGTGGAGACAGAGGAGATGATGGAAATCAAGTGTCTAAGACACACCATGATGTGTTTTTGTGTGTTGAAAGAGAAAATAATGTGTGTTGAGGTGGTGTATGAGGTAGGGGGTCAAGAAAGTGGAGATGGTTTACATTAAGTATCAAAGATACATCGTGTTCTGATTAACTTCAACAGCGAATTTTATGTGTCAAACTTGTATGGGAGAATTTCGGTGAATGTCTTAACATCTGTGACATTTATAGCTGCTGTAAAGCCATTACATTGTGTATAGGTGCAATGTGTCAAAGATGTTAGTCACCTTGTGTTAGCAACCTAGCATTAGCAACATTGCATTAGCCACATAGCGTTAGCCACCTAACATTAGCAACAATGCTTTAGCCACCTAGCGTTAGCCACATGGCGTAAGCCAAATGGCATTAGCCACTTAGTGTTAGCCACATGGCGTAAGCCAAATGGCATTAGCCACTTAGTGTTAGCCACATGGCGTAAGCCAAATGGCATTAGCCACTTAGTGTTAGCCACATAGCATGAGTCACCTTGGGTTAGCCATATAGCTTTAGCCATGTAGCATTAGCCACCTTGCGTTTGCCACCTAGCGTTAGCCACCTAGCGTTAGCCACCTAGCGTTAGCCACCTAGCGTTAG